>VYYJ01004755.1:0-12562 GCA_021029165.1 Cyphoderus albinus
AAATGTGGATGAGTTAAACTTTTAAAAAACGGAATCCACGCATAATTTTTTTTTATGTGGAGACACCTACATCTTAGCGATCGGGATTCCAAACGCAGCGGCGTCCTCGGCGATGAGGGAAGCACGGCGGAGGGCGTGGGCACTGCCGTCGTCAGAGTAGTTCGTGACTATGGGAACGTCATAATGAATATAAAATATATATAATTTGACATCCATGGAGTCAGAGGTCTGTGTAAACGTAAACTTATTTTAGTTATTATTATTATTACAAAACACGACGGCCAGGTAGTCGGAATCCCCGATGAGGTCATCCAGATCGACCCGGGTCAACTCGGGAAGGGCCTCGAACTTTCGCTGGTAAACGAGCCAATGGAGGACCTCGCCCTCTTCTAATAGGTCGCCTAATAACAATAACCGTTAAAAACTTGTGGTTTAATATGAGTTTTTATTTTTTTATTATTATTGTGCGTATTAAAATCAAGAGGTTTTATGATGAGTTTATATGTAGTTTAATGAAGTTGTACACATGAGTTTATTCGATTATTTTACTGTTCGAGTCGTCAAATCAAAAATCATCTTCATCATCATCATCATCGCCGTCGTATGTATTTTCCAAAATTGCTTATTAGAGTTAGTTACCATGGCGACAAGAGCGAGAGAGAGAGAGAGAGAGAGAATATGCGTGAATGCGTGAGCCTGAATATGCCAGCCAAATAAAAAATAAAGAACGACTTAAAATATTTTTATAGGAAAAAAAGTAAATTCGATAAATTTTTATTTCAACAATTTTTTTCCTTATATTTTTGTTCACAGAAATACATATCCCAATTTTCCATCACAACGAATAATAGAATTTTCTGTTGACCCCCATTATAAAATAAAACACCCTAATTAATTTACAAATAAGTTTTTTTTAGATCACACACAAAATATTGCACACAGAATTTTTTAAATTATTTCCATTTGAATTTTGAACATATCATGAAATGAAGTCACGTTTTATTGGTCTTATCTGTTTAAAAATATTGCACAAAGAATGAGAGAGATAAAGAGAAAGCCACGTGTATGTATAGCAACTAATAATTTAATAATGATAAATTGGACTTTTTTTTTGAGCAGCAACAATTAAATTGAAATTGAAAAAAAAGAAGTTTTATGATATGAGATTAAAAATTAGAATAATATTAAATTATTATTGCAAATTTGCCCGGACACATAAAAGAAAGAACACGTAGAATATTATTGCACATAGAAATTGTTTTTTTTTAAATCCTTGGACATAGAAATAAAACTTCTTTTTTAACTTCTTTTTTTTCTCGATTTCTTTCCTCGCTATAACATTTCATTATCAATGATTTAGGAGAGTTTAAAAAAGAGTTAAAGAGAGTGAAAGAAGAAGAAAAAAAAAGTGTTTCTTTTAAAACTCCATAATAAATATTCTTAAATTTTATTTAAATAGCTTGAACACCTTGGAAACAAAGTTGGCGATCACCGAGTCGGACTTTTTCTTCTTGTTCGATGGTTTCGAGACCAACTCGTTCACGTCCATTCGTCCTGTATACAAAAACCAAACAACACGGGAGAGAAAAAAAAACACACACGCAATTAAATTCACAAAAAAAAATAATAAAGTAAAAGTTCTTCATGTTAAAAACAATATATCCGTTTCCATAGAAACGGTAATAACAAATAGGGGGCAGGGAAATGGGAAATTATATATTATATACATATCCTAAAAATTGACTACATATTTATAACTATTCTCTATTGTATAACAGCACGAATAAATATTTTTATGTAGCGAAGCGCAACGGATTAATTTTTAACGTGTTTTTTTTTTGTCAGTTGTCATAACAACGTGAATAGAAAGAAAGAAAAAGCACAACTAAGAATTCGTTAGACCCTACTTTTGATAATGGCTCCACCAACCAACCACGGCACAAAACATTTACATTTTTGTTTTAAATTGATTTTAATTTATTTTTTTAAATTAATTTTTTTGTCTTCTTGCCTGACAACTTGCCGGTGCGGAGAATACGTTCCCGAACCCGCTCCCGCCTCTCCCTTTCTTCGGGACTCAGGTCATCATCTTCATCATCGTCGTCGTCGTCGTCGTCATCATCATCATCGTCATCCTCATCATCCTCATCGTCGTCTTCATCATCTTCGTTGCTAAGGTCACCGACACCGTACTTTCTCCGACAGTAAGCCTCACACTCAGTACAATCATCATCATCATCATCGTCGTCATCCGTTGCGCTTCGCCTACCACCTTGCAATTTACCTTGGCAAACGTTGACCTCTGGGGGGCAGCACCGGTACGTTTGGGGGTTGCGGTGAGGGGACAGGAATCTTGACAACTTCTCTTGGATATCATCATCGTCATCATCATCATCATCATCATCATCGTCGTCGTCGTCATCATTATCATCATCATCGTCGTCGTCATCGTCGTCATCATCATCATCGTCAGGGTTATCGTCTCCAAGTGTCATATACACACATTTAGGAAGAGTCTACAAAAACGGGTCAAGGATCTTAAAAAATCGGTATGATTTTCAAAGGTTAGAAATAAAGTGGTTGCTGTGTTGATATATGGTAACAGGTAATATATCGGGATATCCAAAAGTCCCTAAGTATCAATTTTTGTAAATGATCGTATAAATTTGTTGCAAATTTGTTTGCATGCCAACAAAATCAATTTTATAGAAAAAAAATTATTATTATTATTTTTTATCCACTAATATATATAAAATCGATACTTAATGACTTTTGGATATCCCGATATATAGTTTTTTAGATTGCTTACCATCCATCTTGATGCCCTCTGCGATCATATAAATCTTGCGCATCCAAGATAACACTTCTTCTTCATCATCAAGCGGACCTTATAAGCACAAGTTTTACCTCCATTTTAGAAGATCTCTACGGTTACTTTCACCTTTTCGGTTTTTTAAAAATTTATATAGTTGTGATAATTTATTTTGCTGTGGAGTAGTTTTGTAGTAAGTATGGAAAATATAAGCGATAATATTTATTTTAAAAATCGGGATAACATGGATATGATGCGATCTTTATGGATGCAATTCATGCAGAGCAGAGCTACCATGATATTTAAATTTATGATGCAGCATTTTAACATTTTATATAGCAGCAGCGGGTTTTCTCGTGAGACTTTTTTTGTGAGTTGATTGAAACAAAGAGGCAGGGGAAAAATGGGGAGTTTCGTCACGAACTTTTTTTTAATTAAAAAAAGCTTATAAACAAGTGAATTTAAAAAAATAAAATGTTGCCATAGCAACCGAAATAAATTAATTAACTACATAGTAAAATTTAAAAAAAAATACATATTGCATTTAATTTCCCTAATTTTTACCTAACTACCATGGCAACAATTCAAAAAATAAAAATAAAACGTTAAAATTATTTTTTACTTCATTTTTTGTTGGAGATGGTAAAGTTTAAAACCCGCGTAAATTTATAAATGGAACTGAAAGTTTCAATTTGGTTTTATTTAAAATCTGCTGCAGGACTGAAAGGGTTAATTTGTAAATTGTAAAAACTTATATAGTTTTGTAAAATCAGATTGATCACAATTTGACTTGACAGTATTTAATCAAGTTAATGCAGATTACGTTTATTTGTAAACTTAAAAAGCATCACCATGGATGGGCAAAAGTGTGCAAAAAAAAATTACAAAAAGAAAAACTCCCTCTCTCTTTTGGGACAAAGTTTAAAAAAACTCCCCACTTCCAAGTCTCACGACCACTACCATCAATTTGCAGGATTTATATATATTATATGAAATGCCAGTCCCGTTCATTCATTCTCTTTCTCTCTCTCTCTCTCTCTTTCTGACGCCATCGTAACATAGCGATAAAAGAAAAATTCGATGAAATGGATGCGATATTGAAAAAAAGTGAAAGAAAAAAAAACAACAACAACAAAAAAGAATCTTATTCCTGGCCATATTTTAGGGTGGGGTTTTCAGTGATATTACAAATTACAACGGTGGCGTGAACTACTACCACCATTATAAAATATAGCCGTCACCACCACCACGGCAACAGGAATAAGATGCTTTATATATTGTGTATTTAAAAAGAAAAGCAAAGAAAAGATTGTATAATAAGAGTGAAATGTGAAAAGAAAAGAAAAGAGTTTTGCGATTACCTCTGTAGACGGATGGAGCTCCACCTTGGTAGTAGACCAATTTAGGAAAGTCGCGGATTCGCAGCTCCTCCTCAGCAACCATCGTGTCGTCTGTTCGTACAAAGTGAATTCCTACATCGTCAGCTTCGTCATCTGGAAAAAATTTGTTTTTTGTTTTAAAAAAAATCATAAAATAAAACATCCAATGTTAAAATTTCGCAAATTTGTAAAATAAACTTTTGTACCAATTTTCTCCAATTCTTTCAGGATATCGGCACACGTGGGACAGTCGTCATCGTCTGTATAATAATAAGTGTAAAAAACGTTAAATAAAATAGTAATCACAAATTAATAATTAATTCTTTAAAAAAATTATTTCATTTCGTTTTAACCAAATATCTACCAGATGTAAAATTAACGAAATAACTTGACAGAATTTGAATTTCGGTTTTCATGAAGAAAAAACATTTTTGTTTTGCAATAGGCAATTTTTTATAGATAAGATAACAAATGCTAAGCTAAAATGATACTGGTTTTCAATAGTACACTGGTTAAAATTACAGGGTCTCATATCCAGCGGTGGCGTTGGCCTTGTCACTTGTTAAATATGCATTGTATCACAGAAATTGTTTTATAGAAATTTTAGGACTTGATAAAAAAATGCTCACGGAAAAGCACAGCGACATGGTCGAGTTCATCGAGAAGCATCCTGAGCGTGCGATGGTCGACCTCCTCGATCTGGTCTCGGTCCGCCTCTTTGAGCTTCATGACCCAGTCGAGAACGGCCTCCTCCCTGCCCAAATCTCCCGGGTAGATCATGGGGAATTTCTCGCGGAAGTACACGAGAGTTGGCAGTGGGTCGAGGTCGTACTCTCGCAACATCGCCTCGTCGCTGATCTTCACAAATGCGATTCCTGTTATTTTTTATGGGGGGGGAACGAGATGGTTAGAAATAGATTTAAAAGATTATATCTATTTATATTTCACTCTCTGCAAATATTTATTATTTAAGCACATGTATACCTGCAGCATCAGCCTCATCGTCAATGTTCTCCAATTCCTGAAGGATGCGAACCGATTTCTTATCCGTTTCGCGGTCTAAGACACAGAGCAAGAAGATCATTCAATGTCACTAAAATAAAACTACGCGTAGAGATTTTGAAGTGAATTGAGTGTATAAAAAAAAATAGAAACTGACAAAAGTACACGACGACACTCTCGGTCGAGTCGAGTAGCCGCTGGAGTATCTTGAGGTTGACCTCTTCGATCCTGTCGGGTAGCTCGAGGCTCTCGTCGTCTGTGAGCCATGTGAGAACCTCGTCCTCGTCCATCAGGTCGCCGGTGAAGATGAGAGGGTCCTCGTTCCTTTCATTTAAATAAAAGAAGCAAATTCAATCAAATTCACCATAGAAATCATAACATATTATGTAGAGTTAAACAAACGCTTTTAAGCACTTACCTGAAGAGCACAAGCGCCGGAAACTGTTTGATCCCTAGAGTCTTGGAGGCGAATGTCGTTTCCTCAGTTGTGACGAGCACGATACCCGCTTCGTCCACGTCGTCATCTAAACGAAAAAATATAACCATTATAAAAAATAACCGTCAGAATTTAAAAAACAAAATTTAAAAAAGCATATGTCTACTGATTTAACCGATTGACTCGAGCTCGTCCAGGATCTCATCACAGTTGCTAGGGTCGTCAACTCCCTCCTCCTCCTCGCAGGGGCCACCTTTTTAAAGGAGAGAGAGAAAGAGAAAAACAAAGTTTAGTATTTTTATTGTCCTGGTAACGTATACAGGGTCTTTCGTCAAGATCGATTACATTACCATAGACACAAAGGTACATGAAAATTGACGTATGTGTCGATCTTCACTGATTCAAGGCCCAATAGCGTTTACTTGTATATAATAATATTGATAAGGTGGTACAAGTAAAAACTCACTGAAGTAGACTCCGACGTACTGGTGCGTGCCAATGAGTTTCTGGAGCATCTCGTCCGTCACCTCCTCGATCGTGTCCGCACTCTTCTGGTGGACTACACACACAAAAATCATCATATAATATTTTGTGAATCTGTAACTTTTAACAGTTAATTGAAACTATAGTGACAAAAAAGCAAAAAAAAATAAATCTAATTACCCAGCCATCGGAGCACCTCCTGCTCGTTACCGAGGTCACCCTCGTATAGACTCGGCACCTTTTAAAGAAAATGAATTTTCATCATCATTAGTTGTCATGAGAATTGTTAAATTGGTTTTTATATATATTTTTCTGCTGGTTTATATACCTTATCTTCAAAGTAGACGAGCACAGGCAAGTCATCGAACCCGTACTCTCGTGCTTCGGCATCGTCGTCAATTTTGACGAAGACGATGCCGTGGGCGTCACACTCGTCGTCAATGTTCTCCAGGTCGTGCAAAACTTTGAGGCTCTCTTTATCGTCTTTGTCATCTGGAATCGTGCAAAAACGGGGCAGATCTCGCGGGGTTTAATTTAAGGGCTACTACAAGTACTCGGGAAGAACGGGATTGCCTTGGAAACCAAAATACTCACAGAACAGCGCTGTCACGTACTGGTTGTTTTCTATTATCAGGTCAAGCATCTCGTCTGTTACCTCCTCGATCTCGTCAGACTGCACAGGGAGAAAGTCAATGAATTTATGTATACATAAAATTCCCTTTATCGGGGGGCTCGGGTAGCAACCAATTGTTTCTATGTAACAATTATGGATTGCCACGCCCTTACTTTTGGGCCCCATACAATAGAATATATATATTTTTTTGTTAAATTCATTTTTATTCTTCTAACAAACCTTGAGTTGGTGTAGCAACCAGTTGAGCGTGGCCTCCTCATCAGTGAGGTCTCCCTCATACAAATGTGGAATTCTGTTTTCAAAATAGACCAAAGAGGGTGTGCCGATGCCCAGCTCGTTCACCCTCGTCAAGTCAGAAATCTTGACAAAAATGATGCCGTGCTTGTCACACTCGTCGTCTATCGTCTCCAACTCCTCGATTATCTTCTGCGACTTACGCTGGTCCTTGTCGTCTGCGCGCAACACATACACACACACAGACAAAGACAAAACATTTACATATACGCGATTTAAAACGACTTTACACTGGGATATTATAGTCGCGCTTAAGGTACTATAAATATATATTGACAGGGCGACAGGGGTGGGCATGTGCTGCTGGGTCAAGTAAAAAGAAAGGGTTTTTACTTTACAGGGTGGGTGCAGTGCTGGTCTCTGGAAATTTGATAACAACGACACATATTTTTTACACGGTCTTACGGAGAACGCGGTCCAGTTTTATTTGTCTTGTTTCAAACACATATATATGCATTCGCTTATCATGCTGTTACGTAGCAACAGATTTTTTTCTTGCATTTGTTAGAGATAGATTACCATACCATGCTCATTCACGTTAATGTTCGTACATTTACATTTTACATTATTTAAATTTTCACATTGTATTATTATTTTCCATGATGATTTTCTCACTTTTATATCCAATTTTTGCGAATTGATTTGCATTACCCAATATGTGCAAAGTCGCAAAATAAAAAATGAAAAATGTAAATGGTATAATTGGTAAATAACCATAAAAAATTAATATTTAGTAGTCGCCATTTTCTTTGGCATCATCATCGTGCTATGAAAAAGTGTTAAAAGAATTAAACAAAGCTCTGGGTCAGTTTGGTCATCAAAGGGTTAAGGTTTTTAAATTTTTTATAAATACACAGAGAGTTAATAATGACAAATTATAAATATGGTTTTTATTAATAAAGTTATTATTAATAAAAAAAGTTATTTTTTAAACTGATTTTTTTAATATCTCGAGTGCTTACAGAATAGAACTGCGACGTCTTCGTGCTCCGCTAAACACAACATTTTTTATGTTTGTACACAGAGAGAGTAGTGGTAGTAGTAGAAGTTAAAAAATATAAACAAAATAATAAATAAGACAAAAATTAAAACACGAAACTTTTTTTTTGTAAAAGAAATTAATTTTTTGACCATATATCAATGAAATTTTTAAAATACATACAACAAATTTTACTTTTTAACCAGCAACATATATAATAATAATATTATTAATTTTTACCATCATAAATTCATACCTACTAACAAGACGACAAAAATCAAGAACAAATTTTAGTGTTTTAACTGTGTGTTTTCCGTGTAAATAATTATGAAAATATAATATGTGTGTCAAAAATTAAAAACTATATTTTTTCTTTTGGTTTTGGAAATACTATAAATACTGTGTTTTTAAACATGATTTTGTATTATATCTACTTTAAAATCTGTATATTCTTGTACTAAAACGTGTTTTTATACGTGGTTTTGTATTTATTACACTTTTTACCGAATGACACAAAAAAAACAACGTGATTCTTGAATCTTAATAAACGCCCGTCTATAAAACTGTCCGTTATAAAAACTCTGCACTGTTCATATGTTATATTGTTGTGTATTTGTGTAAGTGTGTGAATACAATTTTCAAATACCGGGCGGCCCAAATGTTAGCCCTTTAGCATAATATAATATACGGTCGGAACATTTGGGCCACCCGATACATATATTTAGAGTAAATTCGGTTAAACCTGTGTTAATAAATCCAAATTTTTTGTTTTAGATTTGAATATAAAAAAAGTATACGCGCCATTATTACTTTATCACTGTGAACTTTTTCCCCCCAAAAAATAAATAAATAAATAATCACTGAAGAATAATAAATTACAAAAATACTTGTGTTGATAATGGAAACAAAAATATAAAAGAAAGAAACCTTTTGCGCTATTACTGCGAGACTTACAGAACACAACGGCGAGTTGTTTGACAGAGTTAATGAGCATGTTGAGCATCTCATCGGTGACCTCCTCGATCTCGTCCGACTCCTTCTGACCCCTCAACCACTGGAGTACCTATGGGAAGAAACCGATGAGGACAGAGTTATTACACGGTTATTTCTGGATGTCAAGAAGTTTTTGTTTAAAACCACAAAAAAAGTTTTCATTCTGTTTTTAAAAAAATTGTTTCTTTTCCATTTACCTGGTCCTCTTTGGTGAGATCACCGCTGTACAGTGTTGGGATGGAGTTTTCGAAATACACCAGCCTTAATTACACAATCAATATACACTTTCTTCAGTTTTTTTTCTCTTCTGTTAATTCATACTGGGGCAATGCGATACAATAAATGTTTTTCTCAAATTGTTGTTTATATATATGTCACTCACAAGGGTGTCGACTGGATACCGTATTCTGCCGCCTATAAACAAACAAACAAACAAGTTTGTTTAAATAGTTACTAATTGACACGAAAGGGTTAATAATTATTTTTAAAACCCCTCATCAGATTTAACAAAGATCGAAAGGGTTAATAATAAACTCGAACCTCTTTGATGTCGTTAATCTTGACAAATGAAATTCCCATACTATCACACTCGTCGTCTAAGATGCAAAAACAAATAACATTTTTAATTACAATTTTTACAATACAATGACTAGTAGCAGCCAACGCACAAAAACGCGCAAACAGAAATGCCACATACCAATATTCTCAAGCTCAACAACGACCTTGTCCGATTCATCCCCGTCCTCGTCATCTAAAGAGAAAATAAGATATTTTTTATGTTCAATTTATTTTTAAAGAATAATGCTGAAAACCCGTAAAAAAAAAACTACTAGGCACCCACAGAAGAGCACGGCGAGATGTTTCGTTTCCCTGATGAGCCTATCGAGCATCTCGGCGGTGACGTCTTCGATCTCATCCGACTCTTTCTGATGGAGCAGCCACTTGAGTACCTCCTGCTCCTCCCTGAGGTCCCCGTCATAGACATTCGGGATTTTATTCTTGAAGAACACCACAGCTGGAGTCTCCTCGATACCCCAGTCGCGAGTCGCTTTCCTGTCCTCCGTCTTGACGAACTGAATGTCCACGTCCTGACACTCGTCGTCAATTGACTCCAGGTCCCTCAGCACCTGCTCCGAAAGAGCGCTGTTGTCCACTAAACGGGTCATCCATTATAGTAAAAAGATGATGAAGCAACCCCCCAACAGCAAGTCAAAGAGAGAAAAAAAAGAGAAAAGAAAAAGAAAGAAAAAAAAAGAGCGTCCTCCCCCGCATTAGTGACAATAAGGTCTTTAGAAAGGTCGCGTCTATGTTTTAAAATTTCCCATCACCAGAAGGAGACTCACAAAACAAGACCGCCAGGTGGTCAACGGATTCCACCAGTGTCCACAGAGCCTTAGCGCTCACCGGCTCGATCTCGTCGTCGTCCTCGTCGTCGCCCGTCGACTTGTTACCCACTATCCATTCGAGCACCTATGCGGGTTTGTTAAACGGGTAATATAATATAATTGTTTTGGCTCTTTGGATGGAACAGGTTGGGTTAAAAAAAATTATTGAGGCAATCCGCGAAACACCTGCTAACCTGGCAAATCTCTAGTTTAAAATATATTAAGAGTTGACCAGTTTTAAATTTACGAGATTTACAAGGTTACTAGACGTCCCGTGAATAGCCCTACTACTATTATTATTATTATTATTTATTATTATTATTATTATTCTGTTTTCGTCCGGTGAAAGTTAACAACTAATTTAACTTGAAAACTGTTTTTTTTTACCTCCTCCTCCTTGGTCAGATCTCCATCGAAGACTATCGGGATCTGCCAATTATAATATAGTTCCAAAATTCCAAAATGCAAAAGAATCTCATTTTTCTAGGTGTTTATTTAATTTTTATTGTTGATTTACTTGATTGCGGTAGTACACAAGCGCTGGCAGTTTGTCCAGGTTGTATTCGTCCGCGAGTTCCTCGTCGTTAATTTTCACCATGGCAATACCGAGCTCGTCTGCCTCGTCATCTATACAACCACCGCGCGAATAAACATTTATTTTTAACCATTTCAATATGCTTCTTGTTGTAACTTGCAACGATAAATTAAAATTTAATAAAATTTAAATTAATATTTAGTACCAATATTTTCGAGTTCTCTGAGCGCCTTCTCGCACTTGCGGCAGTCGGGAGCGTCTGTCATAACACAAAACACACGTTGTCAAATATATATATATAACATATTGGTGTTTTTTACAGGTAAGAAGGGTAACCATGGCTACAAGATGACCAGGTCGGGAGGGATAATAATCTCTATAAAAAATTAGCGACAGTAAAAATGTAATTTTTATTATCAGATTAATATTTTATTCAACGGTTTACAACAGTATTGAAAGGGTTAAAACAAAACAAATATTTTTTTATTAGTAAAATTCTCACATTGAAAGCGGTATAGCGGAGAAGCGATTCAATTAGTTTTATATTTTTTAGTGTTATATAAACTCGTACTCGTAAAGAACAAGAGGGATACGTGTACAGTGACTCCTACTTCCAGGTAGGTAGCTATGGTAACTTTCATTGGTCACAAAACGTGTGAAAAATAATAATTCTTTTTGAGTGTTTAAATTTTTTTTAAAGAATTGGCTGAAAAAAAGGTATCGGTATTCGGTTCATTGTCCCAAAGTGAGATTCGTTTTGTTTCCATGGAGATTTTATTGCATGTAAATAAATATATCGGTCGTGACGATGATTATGATGATGATATAAAAAAGAAAGTTACAGGCTGTAACTCTATAAACATTACAAAGTTAAATAAAGAGATTCTCTACTATTTAATAACGGGAAAATGGTGTGTGTAGTAGAGGTTGTTGTGATGGTGATATGATGAACGTGTTTTGTCACTTACTTTTTTCCCGACATGACGCTGGCGACCTACCTACACATATATATACGATATAACAAGTCAATCACATAACATATATATTTTCATAAACAAATCACCATGGTAATAAATCTGAACGACAGATTTGTAAATGCAAATTTATATAGCTCGTAATTCTGTGTTTTCTCTCGTGTTGTAAAACCTATAAAATTATTATATATAGTTTCTGTGACCTATCGAGAGGAGCCCTGTAAATTAAATGTGGGTTCTATGGCAATTTTCAACAGAATATATATAGAAGGGCCGTAGTGTGTTTATTGTTGATTACACATTTAAACATTTTGTTTTAATTGAGATTAATGAATTTATATTATAGCACAGATTAATTAATGACACGGAGAAGTTGAGCAAAAAAAAAACCAGTAAAAATTAAATAATTTATTAGCGGAAGGAGGAGTCATTGGCAACACCGGATCATTAGCGAATTCTTTATTATAATATTTTTTTAAATTCGCTCATCATCTTGTGCCGACGACTCCTACAAAAAAAAAACTTTTTAAAAAAGATTCCTGCTTTGCTGATGCGGTTGCTGCAATTCAGATTGTTTTATAGCGACACAAATTGTTTTGTTAAACTATTAAATTATATACACATACGGACATAGTAACTAAAACGATTTTGTCATT
>VYYJ01004756.1:0-12561 GCA_021029165.1 Cyphoderus albinus
TAAGTGCAATGCTCCCAAGAATCCGTTCGATTCCCTTGTTTTGAGGAGATTCTCTAAAAAGTAAAATCTGAAAGGAGTCTACGTAAAGTAAGGACACATTTCTCTTCATTCTCCCATGTAAATAATAAAACGAAGTGAAACAAGGGCATTAATTCTCTGCTCAACAAATGCGATCTTTCTCTCGACAGCGTGAAATGAAAAGCTCGTAAAATCTTTAGCTTACACAACATCAACTGAAAACTACGTGTGTATTTATATTTATAGTTTTTAGTCCAAAACAACCTTGTTCGCATCTCATCTCATTTTCCTTTCCATTCCTTCACTGAATGTGCGAAGTTGAGTCAGCTCAGTTCTTAGAACCGAGCCATAATAAACCATCAGTTCGCACGTTGTCTTTCGCTTTTCGTTTCATTTCAGATTTTAGGAAAAGTTATATTATATTAGATTAGATTACCTATATTGAATTAGTCTTCCAGTTTAGTCCAAGGAAAGTCGGTGAATTGCTCAGAGCTGTTGAATAACGTAACTTAATATTGTAACGTAATGCAATATAAAATGTAACGTTTATTAATAAACAGGCTGTGAGAAGAGAAATGAAATAATGAAATCTATGCAGATAGATGAGATGAGCCGAGTTGGAGTTGTTAGGAGCGTGAGAAATTAAAAAGTGTTGTAATAAACACTAAACACAGATTTTCTTCTCGAGAAAATCTCCAACTTGACTCACTCAACGACTGAAAAGCCCTTCCAAGCTTAATTTTTTATACTGGCTCTTTCTTTGTACCCAAAGTTGGTATTATGTAATTATGCTAATGTTGATTAAGACGTGTTAAGGAAAAGTAAACGTGATTCTAAATAAAGCGCCAAATTATTTAATATCAGCAACAAGAGTCCACCTTCGGTTTGACAGCTTCATTTTTTATTTTTTATTTACGGAAGATCACACAAAACATTTTGAGAATGCACAGGCCCGGCATTTAATTTTCATTTTTAATATCATTTGACTTATTGTTTTTGAATTGTAGTTGGATGATTAGAAGCTCATTTCTTACTACGGACAAACTGAATGAAGAGGACCAGGAGCGAAGCGGTAATTATCCAGTGAGAAATTCGAAGATATGAAGTTCCATTGCAAAGTGTGTCACTGCAGTGACATACTTCGACCGCTGAAGACTTGTAGTTGAAGTATTTGCATCCATTGGCATCCCATTTATCAGTGTTTGTCTTCACCTCGGCAAAGCTGCATGTCCGAATTATTCGTTGATGGGTTGTTGGGATTTCTCCACCTTGAATTTAGGAACCAAAAATATTCAAATTTAACATGAAAACGGTAAATTTTCAATTTTTTTTAGATTGAATGCGTTGAGTTTGAGTGTCTTGACTTACGGCGCCCTTCATTTTTCTGGTCCTCAACGGTGATTTTCATTTGGCGACAAGACTGGAACCCGTTTTTTAAAATATCGTTGTTCGACAAGTGCCAGTTTTGCCAGCTAGAGTACCCATACTTATTGTCTAATTGCGGTTTGTCTGAAAAAATGATTTAAAAAAAGGTGTTGTAGTATTTTTCAGAAAGCCAAACCAATGGAGATTTGCGGTCATAAATAATACGCTTTGTGAAATTGTCGGACCTGTGAAAGAGTTTGGAAAGTTACTGAAGACCCAACCACTGTCATTCGCGACTGGATTGGTTTTCACTGTTTTGGAGAGTGCATATGGAATTTGTCTCATGATGTCTCCACCTTCACCTCCAGTTCCACCTCCATCTCCATTTCCATCTTCAGGAGCTACGGTTACAACTCCGGACTCAGTTCCAGGCGCTTGCTCAGCCTGTCTCCTCTTCCTGTTTTGAGGTGGAGTACCTCCTGACTCTGCAGCACCTCCTGGCGTGGCTGGACGCTCATAAACTCCTGTTTTTCCATAAACCTCGGTAAAGTATTCGGTTGCACATTTCACCTTCTTGCCAGGGTTGCAGTCACCCACCAGCGAGTTGCAAACATAACATTCTAAAGTGGATGCTTCGACGCTCTTCTTGAAGGCTACGAAAAGCACCCAGAATAATTTTAAACCGCTGATTTTTTTAGAAATCTTTGGTGTATGATTATGATTTGAAATAGTACCGTCAAAAGAAATCTCGTTAAGTTGTTCTGAACCATCTTTAGCTTTACTCTTGCCTGAAGTTGAGAGAGCAATGGTGCAGATCAGAACGAGTAGTCCGAAGGTCAGAGCTGGCCAAGAGAACCCGGCCATCCTGGAAGTGGGCATTATTCTGAGAGAAAATTGTCCTCAATTAAAATAGCAGATTACTTTTCGAAGCGTTATTTGTATTTGTAAGGAACGTATTTAATTTGCGAATGATAATCAAGCCGTACCTTGATTTAAATTTCAGAGTTTGCATCTTCTGCAAAGCTCGAAGGTATGAAATTCTTCAATCAGTTACAACGTAGTAGAGTAGTAGAGTAAAATTTTGTCCAACAAAAAACAATTTGGCGATGATTAAAAAGCTTATCGATGGTTGTTATAAATTAAATGGGCAAAATGTTATGGGAACCTTTACAAATCATGGTGACTTTGGTTATACTGGAGAGTGATACGTAGTGGGGTTTTATGAGAGTTAAGGTAAAATTCGAGATGTCGCATATTTTTATGTAGGCAATTCAGATTCCCAAGTT
Organism: Cyphoderus albinus; assembly: GCA_021029165.1. Taxonomy (NCBI): domain Eukaryota; kingdom Metazoa; phylum Arthropoda; class Collembola; order Entomobryomorpha; family Paronellidae; genus Cyphoderus; species Cyphoderus albinus. The sequence goes on from VYYJ01004756.1 coordinate 2,670, forward strand.
CGAAGGTTTCTTAAATAGGACAGGATAGAAACGCAATAAATGAAGAGAGTAAAATTATTACTTACATTGAGATGTAAAATGGAAATAATTGGAAGGTACACGACTTTATAACATGACTATGACTTTATAAGTCCTGAAGGGCAACGTTCGATTTATAATTAGATTTCGCCACATGACACCTGTGTTCACGCATGCATGTTACATAAAGGCGTGCTTCAAGATGCCTACAAAGTGTTATGAATGATGCCATTACAAATTTTGGGAAATTGTGAAATTGTGAGTTTAAGGAGCTCTGGCATCTGTCCCTTGATATTAATGATACAGATCAAACAAATGATTCGTAAACAGAAAACCAGCAGAATGCGGTTTTTCCTTGTTTGTAAGCCTGTGCTAGAAAATTGTCTAGTTTTGCATTCGTTTTCATATTCATATTCATATCATGCACGAGTGATTTCATAATTCATAATAAAATCAATGCAAACCTAATTTCAATGATTGATTGCTCTTGACGGTTATAAATTGAATGAGAAAATCCTGACAATGAAGGGAAAACCTCCAGTTCAGTTAGAGTACTTAAAATAAAGTATCATTTTCTTTCTCTCTGTATTAAAATAAAATTAATTGTGACAGTCGAAGAGGAGAATTTTTGACTTGAAGAGTAGACGCTTATTTGCTTTTAATACTACTTTTGTTTTCACTTCAGTTTCAGGGAGGCCTTATTAATAATTGGGAAGGACACTTACTTACTCAGAAATGTTATTTATGCTATGTTTAAAAGCATTTGTTAACTAACTTACATTTTTAATCGTTTTCCCTTTATTTCTTATCATCATGGGACTGACTCTTGGAAACTTTATCATTCATATCCTGGACCTGGACGTCAGACAGACCACCAAAATTCTGGGACGTACGTAGCTGTCTGCGTTTGCATTTTGACTAATTAATTATTATTGTGCACGTGGAAGTTATGAAGGGAAATGTGAGTGACAATGGTAAGTATTTATTATTCGTCTGGTGAAAAGTTTTGCAAACTCACGCAATTAGAATAAAATAATGTCAATACTTTTTAGCCTTGTTGTCCCTTGTAAATTTATTATGAGATGACGCTTGTTTTCCCCAAAGATAAAGTGATTTCTCGCTAATGGAAATGTTTTATAAATAACTACTAATTAATTAACTAGATTCATTAATGGTGTAAATCCCAGGTCCGAATGAAATCCTTTAAATACTTGCAGAAGACAGGGATCGGCGCAAATAAGTAATTAAAAATTTACCTATGTTAATGCACATTAATCGATGTTCTGCTCATTAAGCAGGTTCTTGGGTAAAATGCACCACGTCACACATAGCACGTTTTATGCGTTTTGAAAGGTTGACCTCCACGCGTGGTTTTTGGCGAAGGCAGAGCTTGGGCTTTGGGAGTTGCTCTCTGAAGGATAATCTAAATTCTATATAAATCTACATACTGCCTGCGTAATTGGGAAAGAGTGGGAAGTGAAGCGAACTAAAAGAAATTTGTTGCATTTTTGAATCACATTGCTTACGTCATGTCAGTTAGAGATACTACATTTACGTATGTAGGTATAATAAAAGCATAAATGGACACAACTGTAATTAGGTACATGAGTTATACACACTATAGGACAATTCCTAATTACATAGAGTTATCACATGGGAACTCGCCGTGAATTAGTGAAGTGAAAGTCTTCTTAATGAGCACAGCGAAAACAGGAAGATTTCGCCTTTTCTTTCCTTTCACTTCTAGCCGGGCATTTTTTCTCGTGGGATTTTCGGCTACATCTTAATTTTCAGCTAGCTTTCACATAATTACTATCTTCATCTGACTACAAATACGCTTTTCTCTTTAGGTTATCCTGTTCAAATTCAAATTAACCTTGGGCTCCCATTCACTTTTGCTTTTCACTTCGATTAGAAAATCGAGCTGAGTGAGAGAAAGGAGATAAAAAGCGTTTGAGTTTCAATGTGAAACGTGGGTCATTTTATTTTGAGAAGCGCTGGTTTTTGCGGTGTGCTGATGTGATGTGATGAGATGGGATTTCACTTTGTGAAGTGAAACATGTGCAATTCCAATCTGCAATGTTCAAGTCTCTGGAGTGGAAATGGGAATAAAAAAGATCAAAACATTTGAGCCGTTACTACCATCACTTGATTTGATGAGTGTATTCTTTTTGCTTTCAGTTGATTGTGATAAGATTGAAGCTGATTGTAATAATAGAGCCGGACTTAACGAACCCGAAGGAACATGTTTCATTCATCAAAGTAAAAGTAACGTAAATGGAGTGGTGGTGGTAGTGGAGTGGCCATGGTCATGTATGTGTAATAAATAACTTTGCGGTTTTTGGAAAAGCACAATAATATAATGGAATCGAATAAAGATGTTTTCCGCTTTTCACAAAAAATAGTGATGGCGAAAGCACAAGTTGATGTTGATAATGATGATGTTGATGTCGGTGTGGGAAGTAAACATTCCATTCAGGGTAAAATATTGGATCCATCATGATCACGATGATTGCAGAAATTTTTTTTACTCTTTACTCACTTACTCGCTCCGGTTAACTCAACCCTAAAATAGCGATTTACTCTTCTTTACTAATAACGGGAAAATTGTAATGGTTAAAATTATATTAGTATTTAAGTACTCTACTACATCATTGATCACGCATAAATAGACTTTGACTTTGGCCTTGACGAGATAAAAAATGTTGAAAGAGGATGCACAAAACATCGATTTCATGGACGAAATGAAATTGTTAATCGACATTCGGTGTTCAATCAGCGCCCACCGCACTTTTACTACGTTGTTTTCCCCGTCATTTAATAAATTCTTGAGTGAAGTACGTGGAAAGGAAGATACCTTAATCCAAAACTAAACCTGGGTGAATCAGTTGTAATACGTTTCTAATATGTATGTATGAGTAAATGCGTTTGGCTCTTGGTTGTTTTAATAAATAAATGTATAAAAGCAGAGTAGAATGCATTATCCTGTCCCAAACGTCAACCCGAACATTTATTGAATGGATTGAGAGTGTTCAATAGCGGAATGTTATGTATCATAAAATGCCATGCTTTATGAAGCCAATAAACTTTCCCTTACGGTAAAAGTACAAATAAAAATTCACAATCAGAGAGGAGCCTGTGGAAAACCCAGAATTGGTTTGAGTTCCAAGAAGAAATAAATCGATTTATTTTAATACTTTACCACTGTTGACTGTGTACCAGAATACAATCATTTTTAGAGAAAGTTTGAGCATCCAAATAAAAGTAGAGAGATAAATACTAAAAGATCCTTCCAAACTGCACTTTGTAGTCATCTTATCTTCTAAGTGGATTGATTGAATAGGTAGTAAAAGTAGGTACATACGTAGAAGACAAGAAGCGAAAAAGGAATCTGTAAGCAATTAACGTAGAAGACTGTTATAAATAAAGGGCTTTTTATTCTGCTCAATTTCATTGAGATGGGAATGGGAGAGAAAAGAAAGTAAATGGATCATTTGGGAGATTTTTATGGTGAATTTTACTCCAACTTCGTTTTACTTAATGGCAGAATTGGTGGAATGGACCATCACGTAAACGACATTTAACCAGCCCTACATTGAAAGAATAATTTTAGCTTTTACTACTCTTTAAGTATTTTTAGTGCCTCCAGCTGCCGTTTGCTTTACAACCACAATGGAAATGGAAAACGAGCGGCCGCAAGAAGATGTTCATTTCCGATTCGAAGAAAGTCCCTTGACAATCCAGAGCGTTCGCAAAGAGCGACTGCCAACATCTGCCAACGTGAATGTTTTTTTTTTCAAGCTCCAGTTTGAGTTTTATTTGGAAGGCATTGGAATTTCGAACGGAATTGGAATAATTTTCCGGTTGTCCTTTTCTACTTTGAATATTTCCTTTTCCCCTTTCTATTTCCAACAATAGATTTACAATATGTCAAAAGTTTATGATAACTTCAAAAACCAGAGGAAATAGCATTTTCTGAAAGACGGAAATGAGGAATGCAGAGAAGACGGAAATACGTGGTTATTGGAAAAAGGTATTACCGAAAGGTTTGTATTATTGATCAGCTCACAACTTTACAACAGGATAAGTCTCAAGCATTTTTAGAAGCTTTTGCAGAAATTTTTGTGTGCTTTGGCTTTTCTCTGTGGTGTGGCGCTATAAAGTCATAGACATAGGCCAAGACTACCATCAATATCATACACGTTACATAACTCACTTGATCCAAAAAGAATTTCACTTTACTTTTTGCTTGGTTGGTTTAGTTTGGTATAACGCTCTAACAGGATGATGGAACGAATTATGTGATTTCCGCTCCACGAAACGCGAAAATATCACCGGAAGTGAAAGAGGCTTTCGTCAAGTGTCTCTATATTGAGTGGAATGAGCTATACTATTGCATTTCGGCAAACGTCATTCCAAATGATTTGGGAAATTAGCAGGATCGTGTATGGAAACAATATCGAAAATGCTAGGAAAGAACAAATCGACCTCTGTATGAAAATGAAACGGGAAGGATCGTTTGTGGTTTCATGGGGATGCTCCACTCTTTTCCCGAGTTCAGGGACAAGGGCTATGTGAAACTCTTGGTGAAGCATTTGATGAAATCATTGACCAAGAAAAATGGGGCTGTGCCTTGTGCTGTGAAGGTGAAGATAATTTCGTGACCTTCCATGAAAAACGGGGATTTGTGTATTTACGTACAGTGTCATTACGCAGATTTTATTATGTATGAGGATGGGCCACGAACTTGGGTGGGATTAATGAGTTTTGGTAAATACTCAAATTCAACAATATGAACATTGTTGTGCTTTCACTTGCTAAAACTTTCTTTTTTATGCGAGCCCGTTCAATTTTGGAGTTCAAAATAAAATGGCACTTGTTCAAAGAAAATGTTTATGAAACATTTCAGCTTTGTGTGTGCCGTGACGTCATTTTAGTTTTGAGAAGAATGTGGAATTGAATTCCCTTCATCAAACGAATTCTTATTCATTTTATTCTGATATTTTGTAAACAACAAAACTATCGAAGTTTTCATAAAATCTATAATAAAACGCATGTAGGTATTTACGTAATGCCTATATACGCCCTCAGTCCAAAATTGGATATTTTATAACAACGTAAATAAAAACAGTTCCATTCGTTCGTTTTGCGTCATTCATTTGCCAATGTTGCATGTACACACACAATGATTTTACTACTACGGAACTCGAAACCTCGAAACATTTTGTTTGGAACTTTTCGTGTTTTCCTTGTTCACTGAACTGAGAGCAGAAGGTCGTGGTTAGAGACTTGTAGGAAAAATCAAAGAAATCGGAAGTCCCAAAAGTTCGAAGCCTCAAAACCCGTCGAAACGAAGATGAACAAAGTTGTACGATGATGGAATGACGGAAATTGCATAAAATGTCACAAAGTTGTAAAAAACATGGACAAAAGAAAAAAAGTCTATGAAATGAAACGCAATTTGCTTTTGACGTTTTTCACTTTGCCACAAATTATAATGGAAGGAAGAATGTTATGTAATTCAATTTAGAATTTTCTACTTGTGACACTTTATTCAATTAAGTTTAATGACTCCATTAAGTTTCGGATGCTTGCTTTCTTCAAGCTCGCCTAGTTTTGTCGACCACGGCTATGCGAGGTGTAGGCTTGGAAAGTAGTGGCTGCAGCCAAGTCCGTGGGTTGGAGCAAAATATCGTATACCTGAAAAGTTGACATTTGAATACAAAAAAATGAAAAATTGGCAACTAATTTGCAACGTTTCATAAATATGTACAAACCTGACAATTGTCGCCAGAAGAAAGCCCGTGCAATACAGCATCCGATACATCCTGAGGAGTTAGGTATTCCACACTTTCGTAATAAGCCTGACCTTTCTCATGATCCCCGAAGAGTTTGTAATGAAAGCCGGATTCCACTCGACCGGGGCTAATTTGCTGCAGGTAGTTAGTTTGAGTAATAAATAACAGCATTTAATTTAAACTTTGTAGAGCATTTTGGAGTTTTCCTAGTGTATAGTGAAAATTAATTAATTTCATACAGTTACTTTGATCCGACTGCCTTTCGCCGCAAGTTCCATTCGCAAACCTAAAAAGTAAAAGGATTTACGATAAACCTTTGTACTTACGCTACGCACTATGTCAATTGCCAGACAATTTCCAGGAAATACTAACTTTTGGAAAGTGCCGTAACAGCGTGCTTATTCGCTGTGTAAAAGTTCATGATTCCGTACACGTTGTGGCCCAACATACTACAAATTATATACAGAGAAGTCTCAAATTAGCTTTAAAATTAGGTATTTTGTAACGTCTTTGTTTTTTGTATAAATCATTTGAAATTTTCTATTTCTTACCTACTGATGTTAATTATGTGGCCGTCATTAATATTTCTTGTCATCATTGATTTAATTGCTAAGGTTGAGCATAGTGTGAGTCCCATTACATTGATATTCAGCATTTCTGTCATTTCCTCGCCTTTCATGTCTGTTGGGAAAATTGCTTTAGTAAATTACTTAACTAACGTTCCAGGAATTTTGTATTGACAAATGACAATGACATGACAGGTCATGGCCACATCATTCAATCAAACTTCATCAAAGGCATCACTTCAATCATTTTCGTTTTAAGTAAGTAATAAATAATAGTATTAAATGTCACGTGTCCGAGAACGCGACCAAGAAATGGCGTAACAAGAGAAGCCGTTTTACATCGTAGTTTATTTTAATATTATTTATTTTTCATTTTCATTCTTGCCCCAGGAACAAGTCGACCTTTGATTAGGTTAAGGTTTTTTTCAATGAAGGATTTTCCCTATTTTCCTTTGCCTCGAAGCAGCTCACTTAAAATATCGATCTCATGGTAAAACTCGTAACATCCGGCAAAAATTAGATAAACTCGAAGAAATTGTCACTTGGGAGAGAAAGTCAATTTTACCAAGCAGCGGTGTCAACGCCCCAATGCCAGCATTGTTCACACAAATATCAACTCCGCCATGCTTCTCTTCAATCCAGTCAAACATCCGCTCGATTTCGCTGCTTTTCCCAACGTCGCATTGGAACGGAATCAACTTTCCTTTGAAGCCTGCTTCTCTGCACTCGGCAATGAGATCCTTTACACGGAAGAAAAGAGGAAGTTGAATTGAAAAGTGGTGAAAGCAACGTTCTTGTATTTCTTTGTTGCATTTGGAATTGCCAAAGAAAATTTAGACTTTGAGACACGTTTACTTACACTCATGGGTTCAACCGTCCGAGCACAGCCAATGACAGTGACACCATAACGGGTCAGGTCCTTTGCTATCGCAGCACCGATTCCGGAAGAGCATCCGGTTACCAACGCCGTGCGATTCAGCCATTTGTTCATTCGTCCGAATTGAATTGATGACATTTTTTATAGAAAAATACAGAAATGTTTGCCCGGTGATATACTAACAAAGGTCACAAGCCCAAAGCCAATTTCAATTTAATCGAACACAAATATCCCACAGTGTTTATTTTTGCTTCCGCCCAGATGGAAGTGGATGCATTAAAGCAATAAAAACTAATCAAGAGTATTTATTTATTTTATTAGTTCCAGTGTTTGTCTGTGAGGCATCAGAGGTTGTGAGAGGTTGATCGCGTTGAAATCGAAGCATTGGACGTATGTATAATTTAATGAATAATAACACTTTCTGGTGAATTTTCTTATGATGCTTGAAGTAAAATGATGAAAACATTTTTATAAGGGTGATGTGATGAGAGTCAAGAAAGAGCCAAGAAAGTTGATCGACTTGAGTAGATTATTTACATTAACTGCTACAACTTTACTGTGTACATTTCAGACGATTACAAGAAATACCTACGTCAGTATTAGATAAGCTTGGCTAACTGGAGAGATCTGCGGCAATCCAACAGTAAAGTTCATTCCTACACAGACTAACAAATTGATCCCATTTTCATATATGTACATATGTATTCCAACTGCAACATTTTAAATAAAGAAAATGGATACAAAATCATAGAAAACAAAATAAAATAGAAACAGAAACTAAAGTATGTATGTACAGTACATTAAAACGCATAGGTTAATGTCAAGTAAATTAATACAATAATACATAAACTAATTTACTCCACTCCGATGTCGCATTTTTTAACTCTTCAAAAAATCGAGAAACAAATCCAACCCAAAAACTGGCACACGTTGAGAAAATGATCTACAAGAAAAGAATAATCGTAATTATCCAAATTATATCAAAATGATAAAAAAATAACTAGCAGAACTAGCAGTTAATTAAGAAAAGTATTTTATTAAACACACATTTTAAAAGGAAGTGATCATGATCATCACTTACTCCGAGTCCTCCACATCAAAGTAATCGATATGCTCGCCTTTGATGTACTTCTTTTCCCCCAGGACCTTCACCAGTTTGGAAACAGTTTGCTCACACGTCAGCACCTGACCGGACGCCCTGACGCTTTTGAAAGTGTGCAGCAACTCGGGATCTCCAGTGTTAGTGCAGACCGACTGAAACATGTCAGTTTCAACGGGACCTGGCGCCCAGTTCAGAACTTGGATTCCGGATTCCTGCGCCACCACTTTCATCAGCATGTCCCGGGTCGCCTTTCCGGTGCAGTAGAGACCCCAAGATTTGCAAGGTTGCAGTCCGGCCAGACTCGTTATCTGGACCATGCTTCTCTGCTTGGTCGATTCATCAAAAACTTTGAAAAACTGGGTCGTCAGAATCATCATGGAGAAAACGTTGAGTGAAAAATAATTTTGCAGTTCGCACAAATCATCCATTTCAACCACTTTCAGTTTCTTCTCGATTCCCAGACTCCCCGCATTGTGGACTAAAATACTATGGTCAAAGTCGGTCACACTTTTGTTCGCCTCTTTGAGCGCGTCAGTGATCATCCTTAAATAACTGTCTTTATCAGGTTTCTCCAGATCTACGGTTGAAGTTACAACTATGACGTTTCCTTGCGCAGCTTCTAAAATTTTTGATTTTGTTTCTTCAAGAGCTGCGGTTGATCTGGCCATTAGAAGGAAAACAGAATCGTTTGCGACTTTTTTCGAAAATTCTATAGCTATCGTGCGACCAATGCCTCTGGAGGCTCCCGTGACCAGGCAGAAGGTTTTCTGATTCCAAAACTCCATTTTGTTTAATTATTGAAATTATTAATTGTCAGTTGTTAGATCTTCAGTGCTGTCACGATCCTTTTCGGAACTGACCTCCGGAGATTTTGACCTCGGAGTTTCTTCTGACTTTGAATCTGAACTCGCACTACTACTGGTTACTTCTGAGGCTGTGGCTAATTGTAATTCCTCGTCGGGATTATTATTGCTCAGGATAATTTCCAACTGGTCAGCTTTCAGCAAATGCACTAATTCCTCAGCACTCAATGCCTGCTTTTCAGGTGCCAATTTTTTCAGCAGGGGATTCACTTTCAGTTCTTCGAAAATCTCTCCTTCCACTGTCAACTTTTCCACGGAATTACTTAACAACTTAATCATGCACGATTCCTTTGTTTGACCCAGTGATTGCAGAATTGAGTTTGCGTTGGGTCCTTTTGGGCCACCCTTCTGAATGACTTGCAGTTTCTTTTCTGCAATAATTTTAAAAAATAAATTGAAATGGACGAGTTAGTTTTTAAATAGTTTACAAATTATAAATTTACTTAACAAGAGATATTTATTTTTATTCTTACCAAGAGATTCCAGGTACTGCTGTGAGTCAGGTAACTTGACGAAAGGCTGAAAGTTATCGCCAAAAGAGAGGTCTGCCTTGGAAGTGGAATTTTGATGCTCCTGATCCTCGGCACTGGTTATCTGGTTAATGTTACTCGTCGTCTCCTCTTGGTTGTTGTCACTCTGTTGCTGCTGATTGCGATGAATTGCAAGGT
>VYYJ01004757.1:0-12561 GCA_021029165.1 Cyphoderus albinus
TGAGGAGAAACTGAAAGAAGGAAAATGAAGATGGCCACAACGACGACTGGCTATTGTCTAAACGAAAGGCTTGCTGAAATTAAGATTCCTAACGGAAGTAATGTAAGAGTAGAACATTTAATGTTTCAACAATCTCTCATACACGTCAAGGCTGTCTTGTGATAGTTTGACTTTGATTGAAATAGTAACAGTAACGTAATTTTGAAGCCTATTTATTTTATGTTTAGATGAATCCCAAAGCTTAATGTTACAGTGGAAGAAATTACACCATGTGATTTTTGTCTGACTAATAAGCTGGAGTCAGTCGGCCAACTCAAGATCAAAAGGGTCAACATTGAACAAAATTGTATTAACAAACGATAAGATCAATTAGCTATTAATTGAACAAACTTTTGCAAATGTGTACCTATTCATATTTATACTAGGATGTAGAGAGAACAAGAAATAAAAAATGGAAAAATGAAGTGTTTATGCGTTCACGTCGAGAGTCGAGACCTTCAACAAGTTGGGAAAGAAATGAAAAATGTAATACATAAGTATGAACGGGTTATAGGGTTAAGCCAACGTTATCACATTCAGAAGAGGGTTCGGTCAGTTTTTAAGGGTGTCAATTTACAAAAAAGACATTGTGTTTTTTCTACTTGACCACTAATAAAAATACAGTAAAAGCTGTCCTGTGTCGTAAAATTAGGAATGTGGTAAGTGTCGCCTTCTGTGACCTGTGATGACTGGAACAAGTTTTTTCTTTTGCTGCAAAAACCTAAACTATGCAAATGTCTGACATGATTTCTCTTTGCCATAATTTGCAAAGTAAAATAAAATAAATGCATCGCCAGTTTATACGAGTAACAATCCGCAGAAACTGCTCTGAAATTTTGTAGATTTATTCTTTTTATACCAATACTTACACATTTATTTAGTAGGTTTCAAGTAAGTTTCCCTTTGGCCAATGCTTGGTGCGTGCTCGTAAATGCAAATAATGCATAATATTACAAAACAAAAATTCTCGGTGTTTCGCACTGAAGTGTGCATATGTATGTGTTTACTTATTTGCTTGTTGGGAGTTAGTTTATTTGTTCAATATTATGTGTATGCTAATGAACACGGTACGCGTGTTTTATTCTATAAATTACCTGTGTCTGTTGTTCAGACAGAACTGAAAAAATAGGGGTTGCATATAATCAGTACTAACTCCAAGGAATAACTTTGCCATTGACTTGGGATTACTTTTTAGTTCTACATGCACGAAAGAATTAAAGACAAATTGCTCTTTTGAGCGAGCACATTTAGAAAGCTGTGCGTAAGCTTACTGCTTTTGTAATAAAATGTCCAACCAAAAACTTTTTCTGGACGAATGGAATTCAGGTAAATTGATAAAATTGAAGGAGTTGTGTAAGCCCAGCTAATATCTTATCGTGCCACGTCATATTCACAATTTTTCTCTTTTCGTTTCTATTTTACTTATCTTTTACTCATGTTTGTGTGCGGTTAACAGAGTTGAGAAAAGTTGTTTGCTTCTGCTGCACCGGTTGGTTTGGTGTGGATGCACAGTAGCTGGTAGGTAGGTTGAGTTGAGGTTCACAAGCTAGCACATTATTCTTCGCTGCGTGCGAATTAAAATCTGATGAAGTTGATGGTAATAAAATGTAAATAATGCAGGAAACGTGAATCGGGTGGGTCTGTCGGTGACTACTTTGATGGAGGTCTTCCAATTCACAGTCAATAAAAATGGCATTTTCAGATCAACCTGACGCGATGAAGGTGCTCCAGAAATTAAATACTTTACAAAGTTACAATGCAATGAAACAAAGCAACTGAATAGTTTATTGTTTAAAGTAAACAGAATGAGTTTTATGATATGTACGAGGTACATGTATGAAGAGATTTTTACGCACTCACTACGCACACGCAGCGTTCATTGTCAGTGTCAGTCAGACATTCAACTATATAAAAAAGCAAAGCACATTTTTGCCCGGATCTAACTGACACATGATGATAAATGGTGACTGACAAAATGAAAGCGGCTAGACTGGGGCAACCTGACACGTGCCATTACTTTCTTTTCCTGTTTATTTTCGTTTCGTTAAACTTGAATGGAACTAAGGGGAAAATCGCTTTAAAATTTTACTACTTAAAGCCAGAAGAAATTTGTCCTTGTGGCACTGACTGTGCCTTTTTAGTAGACTGTGGAATGCTGCGCGTTTGAAAATACATTGAAAATAAAATTTTAACGTTGATGGGCGTAAATGTATAAGAAACATTTCAAACAAATCTTCCTTTCTTTATTTTCATATTTCTGTCTTCATATAACAATAAAATAATAATAATGTACATTTTAATGGTACCTTAATTAACAGTGCTGTTGTGCCACAAATAAAATTCTTACTTTACCTCAACATCTTTCATTGCATTGTTAAATTGATTGTTTGTATGTCGTGACGTGCATTTCTTCTGCCTTTTGCGTGTAGACTTTTTGGTCAGTAATTAAAGCTCTGGCTAATATTTCTTGAAAAGCTAATGTAGCACAAGTCGTTTTCCTAGGTGTAATAATAATAAGTTACCACTATGTCCTAAATATATGAACCAACGAGACAAAAATAATACAAATTGTGTTCAGAGAAGTGTGAAGGAAAGAGAGCAATAAAGGAGCTGCCGTTTTTCTAACCAAGTACTCATTCATCCATCTCAATGTATTTAAATAAAATTTTACAACCGAGCTATTAATGCAATCTACGTTTGGAATTCTCTTTAGGGTTCAAATCATTCTTTCCTCTATCTTTTCAATTCGTGTCTGCAGCTACTTGATCTTTGTCACGCCCCACCATTCATTCTATCTTATCATTTGTATCTTATCATCAGTAATTTATACTCTAATAATACGTTTTATCAAAAAGAGAAGCACATCATGTTCACTCCTAATTATCTTTAGTAGCACTCATTACTTCAAGCTTACCCACTCACTCACCCATTGTATACTTAAAATGAACGGTTGATATTAGTAGCAGTGATGTGAATCTGCCAGTGTTTCAGTGAAATAAAAGTGTTTCGTTTACAGGGATTTCGAACATGAGCTACAACTTAATTCACATACCGTAGAATAATACTTGTAGCGACACAGACCGGCCTGAACCACGAGACCACATCGGTGATACTGATCAGTACATCGAGGTTCATCCGGGTCGTCTTTCTGGTCCTGGATATCGTGACCATCTTTACTTTCATGGGTTACTGTCGTTGTTGTCGCTGGACTGTGGTTGTTAGTAGTAGTACTATTACCATCGCCATCAGCATTGCTACTGCTGCTGGAATTTGTACTAGAACTGTCATTTCTAGCTGAGAATAGAGCCTGTGAAGGGACCGTGGGCCCTGTGGGTACTCCTCCTACTGGCTTGTCCTTCAACATTTCATCAGAATTCTTACTTGTGAATGAGGGCGACGAGGACATGGCAGTTGTCAATGATAAGCTGCATTTATGCTCATTGCATGAGCGCCTGTCTAGTGGTCGGTCCTTGTCAGAACAAAATGCGCTAGTAACAACTCCACTTGAATCTCGACAGCTAACAGACCGCTTCTGTGTCCCACCTCCACAAATCGTTGAACACTGTTCAGTTCAGACAAATGCAAATAATTCTCAACATTATTTTACAAAAAAAAAAGAAGAAGAAAAGAAGCAAGCAAGCAAGAAACGGTTAAGAATTACCTCGCTCCAGTCTGTTGTAAACCAACGTGAACTTGGACAGGATTTATTGCTTTCGCACTGCTCCTTCTCGGTGGGTTTTTTGTCGTACGCACATAGGAAGTCATCTACCACCTTGAATTTACCACGGCTGAAAATGACGCAGAGAACCTGCCTTGTTTTAACTCCACTTCCGCAAGAGGCTGAACACTGAAATAGGAAGAAAAAAGCATTCAAATTCCTTTCAATTGATTAGTTGTTTGAACATAACGAGTTTAGAAAGTAAACTCACGTCGCCCCAAGCACTTGCAAACCATGATACCTTCGCCGCATGTTCTATCGTTGTAGCATTCGCGTTCTTCCGGTGGCCTTTCTTTTTCGCAGAGCGAACTCTCCGTTGTCTCCGTTGCAATAATCTTTGCTGCCTTCATTGAATTACTTTTTATATTATCGTCATCTTCGATCATGTTACTCTCCAGCTCCTTGGATTCAGTGGATGAAGTCTCGTTGCGAAACTTACTGATTCCCGAGCACACCACGTCCCGAGTTTGAACCCCGTTGCCACATTTTGCAGAGCAGTTGCTCCATTTTGTGTAAAACCAAATCTGCTTGTATATTACATGGAGTCATATTACAGGAGGTCACTTCCGCTGGTTTGGTTGCTTGATCACACTCTTCTGACCCCATAATCATTTTCTCCTGCTTCGAGGAGTCAACACAGGAAACACTTCTCTTTCTCACTCCATTCCCGCATTTCGAGCTACACTCTGACCATTCATTGGCGTCCCAGTTTCTACATGACCGGATTTGACATATTTCTCTTGTTCTCGGCTTTCTCTGCAAACAAGCTGCTTCTGCAACGCTCATTGTCAAAGTGGGAGAAATTCGTTGCTGACAATGAATCGGTCTTGTTTTAAATCCTTCGCCGCATTCCTTCGCACTACAGTCTGACCATTCCCCTATTACCCATCTGAAAGAAAATGAAGCGTTTCAAATTACTTTCTAATTGTTTTCAGCTCAAATCGATCGTGTTACTATATATAATTAAGCAGTTTCGGACTCGGCTGGACATGGACGTAAATTGCATCTGATACTCTGTCCGGACAGAGGTTTCTCCTGTGTGCAGCGTCTATCAGATACGACATTCTCCAGCGGTCCCTTCACACAACGAGTGATGCTCGTTGAAACCCCTCCTCCGCAGGGTTCGCTGCAATTAGTGTGTCCGATAATCTTCCAGTAAAACTTTTTCCCATTGTTATTATTATTGTCATGACTGGAAGCAGCAGCTGAGTCACGTTTATGACCTCTTCCATGGTGGCCTTTGTGATGACTACGATGATGAAAATGACGAGTAGGCGCTTGCTCACTCATAGGATACGACCCAAGCGATTTTAAATGATGCTGGGCACCACTTCTAAACGAAGCAGGGCGCGATGGTGTGTCAAGAGCAATGGTAGGATGTCTATCTTGAACTGTCAGTGAGGAGGGAGGAACGACTGAATCACCCAATATTGGCAAAAAGTATTGATATTTGATTCCAGGGTTCGGTTTCTGATAAACTAGTAACAACTCAGACTGGTTCTTGCAGAGGACCGTGTGACTCAAGCAGAGTTTGGACATCATTTTTAATGTATTTAAACCTAAACAAATTCATTTATTTAGAATATGAATGGCCTTTCTAAAAAAAATTAATACAAAACTACACTTTATATTAAACCTTGTTCCAACTGCCTCAAAAACGCCACTTGTCTGTCCGTTAAAAACAAAGGGACCATCCATTTTTCTTAAAGCAATAGCTGCCTTTGTTGTCGACACTTGAATAAAGCGTGCCTCCTTCGGTATGGAATGAACCTTATTATAGCCAAGACTGAGGTGTGGAGGTGAATAAATTCCGGAAATCTACGTTTTAAGTTTTGTCACAATCAGAAAAGTAATATGATATTATAGCAGTTGGGTTGACAAAATGAGAGAAGAGAGTGGGGCAATGTGACACGTGCCAATACTTTCTTTTCCATTGTATTTATCTCCGTTTCATTAAAATTGAATGGGAACGAAACATTACCTTGTTGAAACGACACGTCGAATTGTCTCCACCACACACGCCGCAAATGTCATTCTGTCGGTTAGACCCTGCTATTCCATCACACCCAATCGGCTGCAAAAGTCAGAAATGAAGCAGCAAAAATGAACGATACAATGCTCTGCTGACAGTGGAATGCTCACATGCTGACTCTCTTCCCAAAGTACAACTTTGGTGGTCAATGAATGAGACAACGTGTGAGTGAAAACTTTAAGAAAGCTTTCCTTCAACTTAATGTACTATACAATGTGACCGTGATTGTCCCAATTTCATACAATCATCATGTTCATTCTAACAGATTATTGGAAAAATGCGCTTGGTCATGATGACAGAAAATAGCCCAAACATACTAAAGATTTTGAACAATGAAATCACTTACGATGCAGTTGCCGGCAACACACACGTGAGTGTCCAGATTTGTAGTTACACCTATAAATAAATTTATAACGATTGCAAACACACTTCAGAATAGGTTTATCTTTGCCTTGTTATTATACGTAGTTCACAAATTAAATAATGATGTTTTACGATTGGTAACAATTTAACCATGGGTAGATGCGTCCATAGTTAATCTAAGTCTAACTTCTACCTGCATCTGCATGCATGTGTTTGAATGGCATGTTTTAAAATTACCGGACATGGCATGATACCGAAACCGGTCCAAAATAACCACAATAAAAAATCATTCATAGAAGCGATAATGAATCTTACTATTGCAGTTTGTTCCATCCGCAACCCTCTTAGCTAGCGTTGTGAAAAATCTAAAACCAGACGCTCTGCAAGTCAAGGAACAGGGACTTCGATCTGTAGAGGGAAAACAAAAAGTAAATAAATTTTTCTATCGACATAATCAACTTTGGAATGGAATATTCTTTACGAGACGCTTCCATTTCCACTTGCCACACACATGCAAAGTGGACTCATCTATTCTATAAGTGTGGTAATAAATCTGTGAAAGAGTGGGTTCAAGTCATCATCACTCATACATGCCAATGCTGCCAATTTGTCACTTTATGAACAAAATCACCCGACATTTCACTAGCAAAAGTCAGATTAGCATTTCATTTGAGCGAGAAAGGGTGGATATTAATCTGTAAACAGGGATCCGCAAGCGAAAGCAAACGAGAAAAATGTCTGCTTAACGAGCGAGGTACGAGAAATGAGTTACTAAAAAGCATCTGAAAAACGCAATTTGCATGATAATGGACTGATTATGGATAATTACAGGGCAAAAGTCGTTCTTCGTCACGTGCACATGGAGAATAAGCTCAATCGAGTTAAGTCCAAGTAATAATAAAGAAAAGTTGCGACTATGAGCAAAATTGGTTTTATAGTTTTATCCGTTCATCCGTTCTCAATAAAATGAGTAAAACTTAAATATCTGTAATTAGAGAAAAGATGTTGAAATTACCGTCTATGAAGGAGTCCCATTTATACATCTTGCCTAAGGGTTGCATTTAGAAACAGACTCAAGTTCAGACATTATCTCATATTGAATTCTGAAATGATTTTTATATCAAAGAAAATTTATAAGGCTCAAGTCTCACCTATGAACATTCTATTATTGAACGCTTCACACTGACTCCTCCTGAAGTCAATTGTACCGTCTGGACAATCCTAAGGATAGACAGACAAACGAGATCAGATTCTAGTAGATCCGCTGGAAATTACTGTGCCTGTAGTTCAACAGCTCATAGCTCATTCACAGCTTCTCACTCAAACTCCTGGATAAATTCCATTCTAGTGTAAGTTTGTAAGCAGTAAGCAGGAAGACGGAAACTATAATGTTCAATCTAAATGGCTGAACTGGGCGCATAAAAGGAAAATGAGCTTTGAAAATAAATGTGATCAATTTCAGCAGACATGGGCGAAATTAAAGAGTTAACAAAATTAAATGGACCGGAATGATCTCGTTGCCAGCAAGTTGAAGGTTAATGAAAGGGAGCGTTCCTCAACTATTCGGAAGAGATTTGTTGTGTCTACACCATGATCATACGAAATTATATTATGCGTAAATTTCAACCAAAAGGCATGCATGCATAATGCACACAGGTTGCAACGAAAAAAATTCTTCCGTTGCTTCACCGACACCGACGTGCCTTTCATATACATAGACCACTTACGCATCGCGAGAATTTTAAAGGAAAGAATTTTTTACTTGCTTCCACTGCCACTGACTCGATTACCGAACTTGAACTTTAATGCTAACGCACTTGATCTTTGAATGTTGATCCGAATACTTATTTCGTTGCAGCGACATACCGAGAATCATAAATTGCTAATAATATAACGTACAAACATCGGGGAAAAGCAAGGATAATTGGCAAGTGGCCCAATAATGCAATCAAGTCATATGCACATCCCTTAAAGCGTAGCATGCAACGAATTCCAAGTGATGAAACTCCATAAACAGTTTCTGCTCTGCCTTCTGGAACCGATGGAGGTTTGCTGGAGGTTTTAAATTACTTCTTCTTACTATAAAATTGTATGCAGATTTCACAGAAAAAAACCTTACCTGCGTGTTGCACACTGAAAGAAAACAAAAAAAAATAAAATTACTTTTGTGTTTCAGTTTGTTTCAGCTGCATTTGCATATATCCACATTATCCTTTATTGGACAAAAATCTTTTAAATGTGCAGATAGTAGTAATGAATATTAAATTTCAAAATACCGTGTGCGCGAGTATCATGGCCATCGCAATGACGGCTTGACACATTTCTGAATCTGGATACATCTGTGACTTCCGTCGATTTTGATTTCCCTTTTCTACAGGAACAAAACAAAAAAAGCCAACATTTTATGTATGAAGAGAGATTTTATGGCTGCGGTTTTCTTGACATTTTCACATTCAATCAATACAGGGAGACAAAGGAAGCCGCAGCCATCCTTCAGGATAAAAAGCGCCATTCGCGAAACGAAAGCGGCACACGTTTCAACCTTTGTTACTCTTGTGCCTGGCGTTTACTAACCATAAATATAGTTAGACGCACTAACCTTAGTTGACACTGGCGGGATTGTGTACGAATTCCGGTACCACACGATCTAGAACATGAACTCCAAAGACTCCAGGGACTCCACTCGCCTTCCCGTTTCACACGAGTCTCTCTTCTCTTTGGAAATATGCTCTGTGAGCTGTTAGTCGCTTCTGTTAGACTGAGCAGCACAAGGAAGAGAGTCGCCGCAGTTAGCCTGAGCAATAGAAAAAAATAATTAATTACTTAATTCATTAAAACTTTTACCAATAATTTCCACTTGACCGATACATTATTATTCCCCATTTCAAAATTATTTATTGTCAGAGAGAATTTTTTTTAGTTTATTTTCTGGTGGCATGCTTATCCTGCTGGGCATTTGATCGTATGGCGGCCTCCTCGCAAATACAGAAAACAAGTTTTTTATTGCTTCACAATATAACTTTTTTATGTTTTATTAACTGATTGACTATCTTGCCGTGCCATTAAAAAGGCTTTTCACCAAACTTAAATTATGCAAGAATGGCAATAAAGGGAAGGAGCAGAGAACGTATATATGCAGGGTATTAAAATTGCGACAACACGTTTAAGCACTCCATCACATTCTAACAATTTATTCCAGGGTTGATCAAAGTTATTGGTTTTCACTTCAATTTATTCAAAAAACAATTTCGACCTAACACTTCCCATAATCCACGTTGACATACTGCAAGGAAAGTTAGGGATGAATCCTGAAGCCAAACTTTTACTACACAAAATGCACCAACTTTTAATGCTTGTCTTGTTACTTACTACTAGATACAGTTCTCTAAATGCACGTCTCTCAATCCCCCATAGCCCAAAAGCTGAAGCTGACTAAATGTCTACAAGCAAAAATTGGACAGGAATAATGGAATTTTTCCAATACTCGTTGTGAACTTTAAATTCTGTCCTCTTCAAATTGCTTTTTATTCAGGATTTGTTTCATTGGCACTGCAACTTAATTCACTCAAGCAATTGCAATGATTAAAAATAGCAAACGACATTTGGATGAGCTTGGTCCGCCTTCGTGTTTGTGTGTGTCATTGAAGATGATGCTTCTCGATTCTTTCGCAATTCAGTCCATCATAAACAACTCTGTTAACTCATGATTAGTACTGAATTCTGTCTTGTCGACTTCATTCTCAATTTGAATGACAAATTTTTATTTGGATACTTAAACTTTAGGAGCAATTGAAATGGAAGCAGGCGTTAATGCAAAGTGACTGTGCCAACTCTAGGGAATGACGCACCGTAATCTAATCAGCGTGTGGGTACTACGTGGGCAGTTAATGTTTCATAACGTTCCACCTCTTCAGCTACTTGGCTACTGGATTATTCAAAGTGTGCTCAGATTCAGAGGCATAGCGCTCAAAGTCATTTCATATCATGAACGTGTCATCAGTCAGTCACTTTTTGCTAATTCGCATTTGTTTTTAATTTCGTTTCTGCAATAATTTCCCTGATCACGTTACAGTCCACATACGTCTTCTTCCTTTTCAATTTTTGTTGGGTACTCAGTGAACGATTAACCGTTCTGATCAGATTAAAAACGGCTACAGGCTTGCAATTTGCATCTTATTAGCTGTGAATCCAATTGTCCACTTTAGCAATTTAGTGGAAGCTCTGTCCGAGATTGCTCTCGTTTATTACTCTTTTTCGAAAGCGATACAAATTTTGCCTCTCCTGCCATTATCATGATGCCATTGTTTACCAGATTGCTTCACAATCGAGAGCTACAAAGGCACAATCTAAATTACATATCAAAGTTTGAAAAAGCAAACAAGCAGAGTAATAATAGTGTACGTGTACGCTAGCTCATCCCTACCTCATTTCATCAAGCTAAACTATGCCACTATGCAAGTCTAGACGAAATCATGGACTCTCTAAACACCGAATGAGCAGGCACAATCAAACAGAGAAAAGTGAAGTGAATGAAGCGAGAAGAACCACATCCTCTTTCTGAAAACGCATTCCTCTCGTATATACGTCATATTTGAATCAAGTCAGGTGGCAAAAATTACTTTATTATTGGAAAACTGGAGTTCACTTGCTGGGAAACAAGAACAACTCACGAACTTTGAAAAAAAATCACTTTTTCTCCTCCACTTCCCAAAAAAGCAGGCAAACATTCTTCTCTTCGTGTTATCACTTGTCAAGATCTAAAGTAAACAGGGATTTGAAAAGAAAAAAAGAGTTGCTCTCGTTCCTATTTAGTGACTCCCTCGCGGTGGCACGATAGTGGTTGCTCTCCTGATCATGATGTGATGAACGATGCGATGATGGGAAAACTGGGAAACGTGAACTACTTAATGTATTCACGGAAGCAAACGAATATTACTTATTTTAACACGACGAATAAACAGCTCTGACTTTAGCTGCGTTGCGCTTTTTCGCTGAGTTTTTCAGTCATGTTCGTTTTGGAAATAAAACAGCGTGTCTCAATACTAGCATTTATGTACCTATTTTTCCTAGATTGGAATGTTACATTCTTGAGCACGATTCTATTTAAGTTTTTTGCTTGCACGCTTGATGATCTTGATTGGAAGTTGATGACGACGATGATGATGATGACGATGAGGATACCAAGAAATTAGTATGTGTACACTTACTTAATTTACTTTTCCTTCACTTCATCCATAAATCTATTTTATTACATAAAAACAGGAGTTCCAGTTTTTTTACCAGTCTACTGGAATTGGACAACAAACAACTCCATTTCGTGCTTTTTAAAAAATTCTTGCTATCTTGCATCAAAATCTGAATGTCTATTCATTTTTTGGAGTTTTGCATGAAAAGAGGAGGAAATGATGAATAAAATGAAAATGATTTTCCCACTTGTTCCCCTTCACCGAAGGGACTTCGTTGCAGTAAGCAGACAAGTCCGACTGCCTGACAATTGACAATGGCAGGCTAAATAAGGAAACGTAGATTTTTTGGCTTGGCTTTGCCTCATCAACTTCGTCAAAATTTCCAGGCAAACTCGGGATCAAGCGAACACACGAAAAAATGCAACTTGTTTTGTGCCACTCATTTATTATTCGTTACTTTCGAATAAATGCTGTAAATAGCAAAATAATAGTTTGTTTTTACGCCCTTTTCCTCCAACAAGAAAGATGAGAGTTGAGTTGATTTTTAATGTTGGATGATCAGCACGAACGATGTAGGAAAAAAATAAGATAGATTGAAAGTTTATAGTTTTTCGTTTGGTGGCGGAAAGTTGTTTGCTACTGCTGCGGCTGGACTATTGCCAACAACAGGCTAGAAGATAATCAAGTAATCAAGAAAAAGAAATCTCTTCGTGCATCCATCCTGTCCAGCTTCAGATGAGGCTGCAAGCGTCATACAGTCATTGATGTATCTTTTTTGATGCAAAATAGTAGATACAATGTTAACGTAACCTAAGACCGCTTCTCGAGTCGTAACTCAGCTATTTTGGTAATTTATGGGAAAGTCAAGGAGGGAGCCATATCCTGTCAGTGGAACGCATTTTTGCAAATCATTGAGCTCTTTATATTTTGCATGAAAAGCTCCCGAAATAAAAATAAGGTCATAAATCACTTGAAAAGGAGTATAATAATAAATCGCGGAGACGAAATTAGGAAACAATCGCGTCACCATTCAACAAGAAGACTCACGCTGACAGTCTTCCAATGCACACTTACTAATTAGGCAGTAAGAAATTGAAAGAGGCTTTTTTTGTAGCCTGAGACAGTTTTGTCCACGTGTGACATGGGTGGAACTCATGATCCCGATTTGGAGGGAAAAAACCTTAAGCATGTTTGTATCTGTGACCACAAATTTTTGGAAACTT
>VYYJ01004758.1:0-12560 GCA_021029165.1 Cyphoderus albinus
TTTAATGCAAAACTATATCGTAAAATCGTACTTCTAAATATGTTAATGCAGAATTATATTCAACCTGTTCGTACTCAAATAATGTGACTACTGGAAGGTATGTGGTACAAGTATGAAGTACGATTTTACGATATAGTTTTGCATTAAAACTGACGCAGAGTACTGTATGGCAGCGTGGCAGTGTGTTTGGCAGTTTGTTTTTGTGGCAGCGTGGCAGTGTGGCAGCGTGGCAGCGCATTGCCACACACTGCCAAATCCCGTTTCCTTAATACGACCGAAAACAGATCTCACGGATGTACCGATCTGCTCAACTGTGAATTTAATCTGAATTTATGGCAACAATGAGATATTGGTACCGTGGTGCTCTGGTGCTCACCAAATTCCTTACATTAGACATCGTACTTATTCTCACGTTTGACACATACGCTATTCAGGCTTGGCGGAATATGCATAGAAATGGCAAACGAATTTACATTAAAATTATCCTATACCCCAGAGTAGCTTAAATTACTACGTTTGGTAACAAAGTGAAACAAATGACATTTTCAATGCAATAACAATGACATTCTATTTAATTTATTAACTTGCTTTTATAGTTATACTGTCTTCTGAGAGCAAGGAATTATCAAATAGAAACTGTTTTGTTATCCATTACGTGTTGACTAAACCCCCAAAAATATGTTAACTTCAACAACGAAATATGTACATACATAATGACACTCATTTTAATAACAAAGCTTGTTCCGGATGGATGGCAATTTTGAAGATGTTTTTTATTTTGCAATATGTATTTCATTTCAAAATAAAGTGATTTGGCAACCGAGATCTTGAGTGTCTCAAATGAGTAACCTTGTTTATTTTTAACAGGAACAATACAACTGTGAGCATCGAGCACAAGCAAGAAAATGATGATCATAATAGGTAAAACAAATGTAATAGCATAATTGGAGCTTAATCACAGCGACCGCATTATAAGACTCACTCCAGTTTTCTAGAAGACAGTTCACAAACTGGGATTAAACTCTATTTGTTATATTACTGATATTGTATAGATTGTCTTGGGCTTTGAGTTTAAAGGGAACGAGGAAGCTTTCAGGATGTTTTTATGAAGCGTGTAATATAAAACAAAACGTGATCCTGCAAATATTAGAATTAATAACTACGAATCTTATCCTTGTTTGAATTTTAGTATGTAATTTCAAACACTAGCACAGAAACGCTAGCGCGAATAAGTGTGTGGATTTTTAGCTGTGCTGTGATGAGACGAATTTTTTCTTTTTTTATTACTATGAGATGTTATAGCTTTTACTCGCGTAATTATTTTAAAATAACTAACTATTTGTGTCAGATTATAGTTCCAACGAGTTGTGTCATCGTTTGGTTTGTACACAACAAACAAAATCACATCGCCTAAACGCAGTTGTAAAAAATGTCGTGGATAGGACAAGTAATGTAGGTTAAACTGGAGTAGTTGGTAATTCAAAAAATGGATCTATATGAAGAAAGGTTTTCACAATTTACCTCAAAGAAGCTGCCGCAGTTTATTGCAGCTGGAGTGGGTAAGTGTAAATACGAAAACACTTAACAGTTCTAAACTTGACACTGATGCAGTTTTGGATATTTTTTGATTCGATAAACACTATTACAACATTAAATCTAGCCACTCTTGGAGCACTTGGTCTAGGTACTGTTCTAGGCTATACGTCACCAGCCTTACCCGATATCAAGAATTCTACTTTGTTCGCTGAACTTGACGATTCCGAGCATTCTTGGATTGGCAGCATAGCGCCAGTATGAAACTAAATAATAAAAAACGATTTAAAACCAATCTGATTTTCTTGTCACTCAAAGATAGGGGCCTGTGTGTCCGGACCAGTGGCAGGCTACTTGGTTGATAGGATCGGCCGGAAAACCTGCATGCTGCTGATTGCCCCTTTTTTCATTCTTGGATGGCTCCTCATAGCCTTCGCGGAAAATGTGGATATGATCCTCGCTGGAAGGTTTATTACCGGTATCATAATATTAATGTTTTTTGTTTCGATTAAATGTATTTTTCAATATTCTATGAGATATTTGATCACATTTCCAACTTTCTGATTTTATTAACACAAATTACACAAACTTCAGGTTTTTCGGGAGGAACCTTTTCTCTGGGTGGGATTTTAAAACACATTTCTATTTTCAATTTACAATTTCATAAGTTAAGAGCGAAACAGTTTCAAATTAATATTAAATGATTATGATTCTCCCACGTATAGCTGCACCAGTTTATATAAGTGAAACTGCCGAGAGCAGTATTCGTGGTACCTTAGGAAGTTCATTGCAATTAATGATAAATTGTGGAGTTCTAGTCACGTATGTAATTAATTACAAATTACCTAATACACATTTTTAAAATACAATCAAGTATTTACCGGTTGTTTAGCATTTAATTTTTGATTTTTGAAGTTATATCATAGGTTACTTTCTTGAGTGGAATTGGCTGGCTCTATTTTGCGCATTTATTCCAGCTGTATTTTTTGTAGCAATGTGTTTCATGCCAGTAAAGGAATAATAATACTTTCACTTCAGCTTAAATCGCCATTAAATTGATAAAAGATTAGATACAGGTTGGAAATATTAATCATGCATCAAAATTACTTTCTAGGAGACACCAAGATTTTTGATGTCCAGGAAAGACAAAGTCGGTGCTTCAAACGCCCTAAAATGGCTTCGTGGGGCCACGCATTATGAACAAGTGAGAGAGGAGCTGAATGATGTAAGTTTCTGCTTGTGTTAGTTAATCGTTAACACATGAAATAATTTTAATTGGTTTTTAAATGGATTACTTTTAATTGTTGGCAGTTACAGACAAGCATTGAAAATTGTGGTGATGTGCTCAAATTTAGAAATCTTTTGACTAGGAGAATTATTCAACCATTGGGAATTTGTCTGGCGCTGATGTTCTTTCAGCAATGGAACGGCAACGTATGAATACAATAATTACACATAATTACGAATGTAAAATAAGCAAAATTATTTTGATGAAATTCTTTCAATTTTCAGAATGCCATCGTTTTCTACACTGTCGATATTTTTAACGATGCTGGCGCTTCAATTGACTCCAAGCTGGCCACCATCATTGTTGGAGCTATACAAGTAGCTGCCTCAATTTTAGCAGCGGTGCTAATGGATAGAGCGGGTCGTCGAATTTTGTTGCTGGTTTCTGGAGTTTTAATGTGTGCGGCATTGTGTGTACTGGGAGGGTTCTTTTACATGAAGGGTGAAGATCCAACTGTCAAAGAGAGTCTTGGCTGGTTACCTCTTTTGTGTTTGTTGGTATTCGTTGTTGCCTTTAGCTTGGGTAATTTCACAAAACAAAAACTCACCAGAAAAAATATATAAAGTTGATCTAACAATTAAATTTTCCCAAGGTTTCGGACCAGTTGCGTGGCTTTTGGCAGGAGAGATTTTGCCACTCAATATTAAGGGTATTTATTTATATAAAAACGAACCTAAAACCTGAAGTCAAAAATTAGTTGATTATAACTTTAAAATTTTAATTTACAGGAAAAGCTGCAGCTCTGGCCACATCGTTCAACTGGCTAAATACATTCGTGGTCACAAAAGTGTTTGACAATATCAAAGTAACATTTCCCACACTACTATAGAAGTGCAATTTTTTCATCACAGATTAATTGTGATTAACAACATTACGTTTACTTTTAAAACATAGAACGACCTCGGCATTGAATGGTGCTTCTGGATATTTGGCATTGCTACATTTCTGGGTGACGTTTTTGTGGTATTTTTTGTTCCTGAGACGAAAGGAAAAACGCTGGATGAAATTCAAGCACATTTCAAAAGCAGCAGTGACCATATGACTGCAAGTACAACAACGATGACCATGAGTTTATAAAAATGGAGATTGTCAGTTAATATCATTTTTGTATTATGTAAATTCGAAAATATTAATTCAATTCCACAACTATGATAAATGAGGTAGGATGAACCATCGTTACATAAACTAACGGCTGACATGCGGGTATTAAGAATTGTACAAGCTTTTAGTAATAGTCTTGATAAGTAAGTAATAGAAATGAAAGGTCATCTAAACATGTTTATGGGTTTATATTCCTACTGCAATTTCAGTGAAAAAAACAACAAGATCTTATAAATTACGGTAATATTTGGTTAAATGTTGATTCTGATTTATTCTGAAACAAAATTTGGTTGTTTGTAAAATGAATAAATAAAAATAGGGAAATTGACAAGTCAAGAGTAAGTATTGAATTGAGAGTTTTGGAGAAAACAGGGATTTACATAAAACCATTTTGTAGCATTCAATAGTATTACTCTTGTAAATATTTGATGGATTTGGCTTGTTAGTTGTTTCAAATATTGTTTCAAATCAATTTTTAACGACGATTATCAAAAGATCGAAACGTTGGAGATAAGATGGGGATGGATTATTAAAACTCTGTGCCTTTCTTTGCTTGATTTAACTTTCTAATTAACATAACATAATATCGAGGATTTCTCTTGGGGATCTGTTTTTATATTTACCCGCGAGAAACGTCATGTTAGTTATAATGACCGTTGAATTACGTCAAAACTTATTATATGATCTACATCTAATTTCAAAAGTCATTATAAAAACAATCATTTCGAGATTGCATACCTTGAACACTATCATTTTCTTGTAAATTTTCAAAATATTTTATTGTCGCTGAAAACTCTACAATTTTAGTTTTTACTGTAGTTATGTTCGTGCGGGTTTGGAAACCTCAACCTCTCTATGCTTACAGCACAACTTCCTAAACAACCCTCCGAATCAATAACCAATGCATTGTAATGACGAGAGATCAAAACAAGAATAAAAAGCTTCACTTTTTTAAATACACTAGTTTAGTTTAGTTGTACCGTTCTACGTGAGGTAGGAAAAGCTTTCCAAATACCGATTAAAGCATTTTTATTCTCTTAATCTTTAGTCCTATTTCTCCTTCCAAATAGATTTTATTTAACAATAGACAAGTTTCTGCCAACAAAGCCTATACTTTGTAATCTGCATGGAAAATTACTTCATTCCACTTCTCTAGCTATGTCTTTTCTAGAATCTAGAATCTTATGCGTATTTAGATGATGTAAATCAAATTAGTGACACATTAAATAAAATAAATGAACACTTCTCTCAAATTAACAACAGGTACGATCCGGTCAAAATTCAAAATATTGTGAAACCTATTCCAGGGAAATGTATGTATGTAAACGAGTTTCAAGTGTTAAGAAATTTAGAAAATTTAAAACTAAGTAAGTTGAATGTCCCTGGAGCTTTACCTGTCAAATTTTTAAAAATGGCTGCTGTGCACATTGCACCTTTTTTGACACACATAATAAACTTTAGTTTTAGTAAGTATGTATTTCCATCAGAATGGAAAAAAGGTTTTATAACACCCCTCTTAAAAGACCCAAACAACATTTCACTCGACACGTTACGTCCTATCACTCAAACTAACTTATTTAGCAAAGTAACTGAAACTTTCATGTACAATAAAATATACAAGCAAGTAATTGACAAGCTAGATGAGGGACAGTATGGTACGATAAAAGGGTCTTCCACTAGTCATTATCTAGTGTCATTACTACACTTTGTATACAAAGCATTGGACAAGCCAAATACGTATGTAATACTTGCCATGTTAGATTTATCAAAAGGTTTTGACCTGGTTGACCATAGTGTAGTACTAGAAGCGCTACTCGAACTAGGTGTATGCCCTCACGATATATATTGGTTAGCAGGGTTTCCTTCAAATAGGGCCCAATGCACGAAATTGAATAATAAAGTATCCAATTTCCAAACTATTTCCAACGGTACACCACAGGGAACAAAACTAGCCCCACTCATCTTTATTATTATGATGCAGAGGCTACTGTCTCACTTCAGAGAAAACTACGCGAACGAAAATACAATAATGAACGCGTACGTTGATGATATGACAATTGCAGAGGCAGTAACCTATGGTGCAGAACCCAAAATTGAAATGATTTTGTCGTCGCTAAATGGAAAAATAACGGAAAATAAAATGGTTCTGAATCCACTAAAAAGTAGTTTAATCATAATCGACAAATCAAAGAGTCGTCAGTATAGCAATAAATCTGTTCGCGTGNTCGACAAATCAAAGAGTCGTCAGTATAGCAATAAATCTGTTCGCGTGGGAAATGTATGTTTACCAAAATCTAATGTTAGCAAACTATTAGGAGTGCACATCAACAAAGATTTAAACTGGGACGACAGAGTCTCTGTTATGTGTAGAAAGGCGTCAGCAAAAATGTTCATTCTAAGAAAATTAAGAGCAGTTGGTTTCACCACGTCCCAATTATGTAAAGTGTATATTCTGCATATACGAAGCATATTAGAATATTGTTCTGTAGTTTGGGGTTGTAGTATAACCAACAACCAAACTCAAAAGCTAAGCAGGTTAGAAAAACAAGCCCTTTCAATTATATGCAGACAGTATGTTGGAAGGGCAAACTATAGTAATGTCTGCAAAAGACTCAAAATTACTTGTCTCGAGGAAAGAAGAAAACAACTTTTAAGTAAATTTGGTAAAGCCCTTTTAAAAAACAATAGAATGAAACATTGGCTTGATCCCTTCAAGTCACTTAATGCCAGTAAAAAGTTCCTTAGGTATAATAACAAAAGCAAGGTATTTAGACTGGCATATTGTAAAACTGAGCGTTATAGGAAATCCACAATCCCCTGCTTATTAAGATTACTACGTGAATAGGCTCATGGTCAACTGAAACTTAATGTAAATAATATATAGAAATTAATTTTAAGGTATAGTACGTAAGTAATGCTTGTCTGAAAACAAGCAAACTCTTCTTTTCCATGTAAATATACCCACAGCGCTTCCTTTGGCCGCCGGGGCTTCTTTATTCTTTTAGATTAAGTCATTTTGTAAATACATCAAAAATTTTATCTCTTTTGTATAACATATTCTCCTTCAACTGTGCTAACGTGTAACACAGTTGCGTGTAATATGAAATTTGATTTTTAATAAACAATAATAAAAATAATAAAATAAAGTAAATGTAAAAGAAGGAATGGACAATGGAGGACGTGCTGCTTTTCCTTTTCCTCCTAGGACCATCCTAATGTAATTTTATTTTTTTCATTCATTGAAATTTCTCCCATTTTTATCTGCTTTGCTACAGGAAATATGCGTTTAGTCTGAATTATGTATAATTGGCATCACAAAACATAACATAGCTTTAGAACAAAGAATTTTGAGAAGATATTATTATAAGTTTTTTCATCCAAAAATGTACATACATTTGTCAGGATTACTAAATTACAACTAACACTGTACTAGAGATGAAGAGAATGCAAAGCTTCACTAGTTTTTTGGTAAGCATCATTTTTATGCAAAACAGACAAAACTTCCTCAGTCGGCTGGACTCCTTTATTTATATTAGACACTCCAGAGAACGAATCCACGAGTTAATATTAATGTACATATGTAAAGCTAGGTTTGTTGACTGCAGGGGAAAACGGCGGTGAGAAAAATTTAAAGTGGTTATGTTTTTTTATTAAACATTCGATTTGTTTCTGATAGTGGAAATATAGTTTATATAAGTAAAGTAATGGAATTCAATGGCCATGAACAGGAATTTTACTACTAAACGCTGCTTGACAATCTGACAAAGTTGATGGAGTTAAACGGCATAGCCTGGAAAAGCGGGCTTGGAAAACTTATTTTCTACTTCAGATGTGTTGTCATATATCGTTCCTTTGTTAATAGAAGAACAAAAAAGTGCTTTTCTTCTGTGTTTCATTGTCATTTGATTTCATTTACTTTTTAAAGTTTCTCCAAAATATGACACCAAATTGAAAGTGGCGAAAGCGTTGGAAAACGATATTATATTAAGAAGATTAAATAGTATGTTTATAATGTCCCAAATAGAGACATGATGGTACTGAAGTTGAATCTTTTTGTGATCTCCCGACATTGATTATAAGTTTGGCTTTTGTATCAGGAATGGCCATCAAAATAATTATCCGATCATAAGTAAGTGGACAAACAGAGAAAACTGCAGCAACCATATATTTCCCGATAAATTAATATTTTCCTGTTGGAGTTGTTGTGTTAGGTTTTGTGGAATGATTTGTTTGGTGTGACCTTTTCATTGTTTGCTTTTCAGTTGCCCTTAAGCCAAGAATAAAATTAGTTCACAATCCACGTAGCATTTGCGTTGCCATTAAAGAGATTCGGTTATCTTAAATTAAGTAACTTTTGGCTTGCCTGTCTGCAAGCTTAGAATTTAATTTCATTTCATTGTTTACTTAAAACGCAGTCTGGTTGATTCAAAAAATTCATTTAAATTTATTTACTGCACTGCATTGCAATGGTGAGATCTTTCTCACTCTTTCGAATGGTTTGTTTATTTTGATTTGTATGCTCTTCAAATACTTCACAAAGAAAATCAGATGACATCACAATCGTCGACATACTAAATATTGCACAATGTTATGCTTTGAATGCGATTGGGGAAATACTTTGCTTTGAAATATCATTCTAAATAGGAATATTTTGTTGTATTTAACTTGAAAAATCTCAAAAAGGGTACAACTCGCAAGATTAATATTTTAACCGAACAAGTTTGTCAATTTTGCATCGCAAAATTAATAAATTTGTTAACAAACTAACTTAAAAGAAATGTAGACATTGAACGTTACTTATAATGCATGTTTTGTTGTTCGTAGAAATGAATTAGGTCGACAAATATTGACAAGTCAAGCGTAAATGTTTATTTGAGATACTTTTGGCGGAAAGATGGACTTGCAAAAAGCCATTTTGTAGTTTTCAACTCAAGCACAATTAAATATTCCATTAATTTTGTTGGATCACAAGTCCGCATCAGCATAGTCGGTACATACAAAACAATGCGTCACATTCACATCTTTAATATTTTTCATCACTCTAATGCCTGAGATAAATTCACTAATTTGTTTAGGTTTGTTGAATATTTTCAAATATTTATTTTACTTAAAAACAATCAAACTGCATAAAACCAGACAATCACTCACCTGTACATACGCCTTTAAAATACTCCAAAAAATTATAAAAACAATCTGGTGTTAATTATCAGTTGTTGTTATGTAATGTCACACCTATAACTTCACTCTTTTCATATTCATAATTGCAAAATATGTACGAGTATGTGTTATGTATGTTATTCTGTTTTTACATTACCATTTAAATGTTGAAATTGCTTCTTAAGAAGAAATGAAAATTTGTATTTGTAGCTGGATGAATTAATGTATGCGGATAGTTCACCGAAAACTATCTCGCCTAACTTTTTCACCAGAATTTCCCACTTATGAAAGAAATTAAATAACATGGTAATTTACCTTAGAGAATTTTCAGTTATCCGAGACAAACCTCATTGTATAATATATCTCCGTAAACGTGTGATTACCAACGTTCATATATTTTGCATATCGGTGTATCAGATATTTTAGGAGAAAAGCAGAATTTGCTTCGCATAATAACAGGGTGTAATCTGCAATGATTTTATGCTTCTAACATAAATCGACTTACACACGTTACAGACGGTAATTAATAGCCACCAAATTAGAAAATAACTCCAAAACGTGGAGTAAAATACTAATAGTCCTAATAATAATTTATAACTCCCTAATAAAATGGCATCAACTTTTTTTTTACATCTGAAAAAACATAATTTTTATGCGGCTTTGAAAAATAACAGTCAACTTAAATTTTAAAGTATTTTCATTTGATAGTTATTAATTAATATTGCAAAAAACTACCAATCCCACTGTTACATTATATATAGAATTATACGTCATACATAATCACTTCTGTATAATATTTATCAATTAAAGAAGTTATGCTTCATACTCCCCACCTGACTAGTGACTATGTATGTAGCTTTTTGAAAGTTATGCGATTAACAATATTCATTGTGCCTAGATGTGCTTTGCTGCTTTGCTTGTTTTGGTGCTACCTGAATTTGAAATTATCAACTAAGGTGATTGTAACTTTAACGACGCACATAAGAAAACGGTATGGGATCAAATAGAACATCAAAATAAATTCGTTTATACTTGCTAGCTATTCTTATTAAATCAATCAACGTTCATTCCAAACATTATGAAAGAAAACGATTCACAGCTAAATCACCGTAATACAATATAAAATGATAAAAATATTAACTTCATAATGAATTCGAAATTTACGCCAGTGTTCTCTAAATAATAGCCATTTTATTAAAATTATATATTTAAAATATTAAGATAAATTTGGTGTTATTTGAATAACTTAGCCGTCGTTCAAAATAATCCTGCATTAGTTCAAATGCTTTTTAATAATAGATAATACTAGTCCTTTATTAACATGCGGGAGCTGTATATAGTTATTAATTCCTCGCTGACGGCGGATCGTTACGCGTTACGCTGACGTATTAGATTTTTAGCTTGTAGTGTTTGCATCATTCTCCGCGAGAGGTCGCTACTACACTACACTACACTGCATTACACTATATCGTTCTCCGCAAGAGGTCGCCACTGCTCGAGCGCATGTATTTTAGAAGGAGTCTTCTGCTTTTATTTTAGAGGAAAATGTTTGGGAATAAAATATGAAAAAACTAGAATAGAATATTAAAGTGGTACATTAAGTTATTACAAAAGCTCCACATTGTTAACATACATTGCTCATTTGCTCATGATAATAAATGTTCAAACTCGAAATCAATTTTTAATATTACTCAAAATCTATACTATCCCTTCATTCAAGAAAATCAATAGCAGTCGTTCTGTGACTCGCAAAAATTATTAAACAACTATGTAATGTTTCTCCATTTTAAACAAATTCACTTGATGATATATCAATACTTACAATTAGATAAGTGTGAAATCCGATTGATTTGTATATAAGAAAAAATATTTGCCTAATATTTTAAATTTAATTAATTTTCAGGCCTAATATACAAAGTTATTGGTTTGTGGAAATGTGTGTAATATTGCACAGTTTACTTTTACATAATTTTCACACGCATATTCCGTAGCATATAACGTGATTAATGAAATGAACAAGTAAATTATAAAAGTATGTGAATGATCTACAATTTTACTACTTTTATAAATTAAATAATATGCTACTACTGATATGATTTTTAATTATTATTATATGCATATGATTTTTATAAGTTTCATTTAGAAGATAAAATGTATTTTTAAATACAATTTGCCAACCTCTCATGAAATTTAGTTGGATTCCTTCCCTAGCAGAATAAGACTGACGATTTGATTGATAATGAAGTCCAACATCACCAATTGTGTCAAGTTTTCAAAGAAGTTGCTTTGAAAGAAATATATTTTCTGCACCGGTAGCGATTTCCACTGCATTTTCAAAACATTTCGGTGCATGAGGTTTAAATTCTTGAGTAGATATTTGTTCCTGCCCTTGGTGTGCCTTGCACAATTTGATTACTTGTGACGAAAATTTTCATAGGAGAGTGAAAGCAGATAAAGTTGCAGAAAAGCCAAGAAACGCACCAATTACAAGTGCCAACAATGAAAATACCTCGAGCTCGTTCGCCTTTAAAATCGCACAGGTCGCGTAACCAATTGGAGTAATTACGATGATCATTTGGTAAGACAGACAGACTCCCATTTTGTTCAGTTCGTTGAATATTTTGCAAATAATATTCAATTCCTGAAACATCATGAAACTTTCCCGCAATTTTCCTGCCACATTCTCCCGATCCATAGATGTCGATGTTGACGTTAATGCTTGGTCGATCGCATCAAAACCATGATGTAGGACGTAAGTGATTAAGGCTAAAATTAAAATCATACCCACAACCACCTGGTTCATTGTATCTCGTAAGAAAACATAGTGGTACATGAAAATCAAAATTCGACTCAGCAATTCCACAGTCAGTTTCCGATCTCGGGTCAAGTCAGCCTAGAAGATATATTCCTTTGTTAGGAAATTTGGAAGGAAATTCCAAAATCCGTTAGGCATGCACGTACAAGAAATGCTATAGGTGAATGAAAAATCCTGTAAGAGCCACCGTGCCACTCGGTTCAATCTGATGACATTCCGTTGTGATGAAGAGCATCTTCCAATGATGCCTTTGTATCGTTTTTCCAAAGAAAAAATTGATTGAAAAGTTGAGCCGACTGGTCAGCGGTACGGTGGTCGAGAATGATGGTCCTGATTATAAATATAATATTGGTGGCTTGAACGGAGAGGAATGTTTTCGTCAATACGTTTGACTCCTCAATAAGAATCTTGTATGCGAGACCAATGAAAGCGATAAAGTGTGAAATAAACGTATGTTTCCATCCTTTAGTCATGTAATTTTTAACCACCTTAAATCTGTATTCTCGATCGAACGAATCATAATTAGTGACCACCTTGTACGCATAATAATGTCTGAATACTAGGTTTGGAAAGCGGCTGGATTCATTAATGGGGTGGCGGCAGCAGAATTGGACACAATAATTTTTGAAACAAAACATTAAATTAATTGCAATTTTATGTTCTGCG
>VYYJ01004759.1:0-12558 GCA_021029165.1 Cyphoderus albinus
CAATCCTTTCTTACAATTTTCATATCAGTTGTCATCTGATCAATAGAGTTGGCTGTTAAAATGAATAATATTTCTAGCTGCATAGAATTTGTCCCACTGCGTTTAAGATTTATTTTACAAATTTCAATAACCAGATTATGGGGGTAAGACACCGGAACATACAAGTCGTCATGTTTATTAGAGGTTAATGAAGTGGCTTATGTAGTCTAAAAACCTCGACTTCATTCCACATCCCTCACACATGTTTGAGACCACTGAAGTAAAATATGAAGCAAAATTATTGTTTTGTTGGTGCCCTGAGATATACAAGTGTATGTACAAATAATTTCAAGATATTTATTGCAAAATATAATTTTGCTGAGAGCAATTTACAACAAAGAAATAAGAAGTAAACCGAATATTTGCACAAATAAAGAGAAGCGTAGGGATGGCCTTTATTCTTCCGTGAGGATACCAATTGTGAATAATTTCTTTTTTGTTTAGTTTTGATGATTCTCTGCTCTCTCATTATCTTCCTTATATAAATATTCTTATATATTTATGTTTAGGATTGTTGAAAAATGTTGTGACCGATTCCCATTTGTTTCAGATAATTAGAAAAAACTTGTTTTCCGGACATTACTATGAAAAACCCCATCATCCTTCAGTGTCTTAGTTTTATTATGACCGCACTGTCGGTCTGCTTGAGATGGAAGCAAGTGGGTGAACTAATGAAAGTGTGGCATAATACCACACAACATATAACATAACTTGAAAGATTTTACAAACTTCATAAAGCTGTTAAAATATTTAAATGTTTGAACAACTCCCCAAATTGTTTACCTGTGTGTTGTACTTATGCTTGTCTGCAATTAGTTTTTAGTTATTTTCTTTTATACAAGGGCCATCCAACAAGAAGATACCTGACCGATACTTGCAACTGTACGCTAAAAATCATTTGTTTTCAGGGTATTGATAATTTACGGTTTAACACGAATCACATCTTGTCTTTCTCCCATAACTAACTTTGCAAATGACTTTATACCTAATGCACATATTTCTTGTGAAGCAGTCGTTCAAAAAATAACATTTATTATTAATTTAGAGCCATCCCATAAAATATTGCTGCGCGCTTTTTATTAACTATTGTCTTGTTTTCAATCTCAGATTACCAAAATTGTGAAATGTGAAGTGCAGTCAAAACATGAATTGTTATGTGGGACAAGACAAACTGTTTGTTAAAGAATGAGTGAGATCAATACTTTGAGGAAGTTACTAATGAAAAAATCATGACGCACAAGACTATTTTTCTCAATTTGCACCTGCTAAAGTTCACTATTGTGATTGAAATTGAAAGAAAGGTAATAAACCACGGAAAATGAAATGCTTGGCGCGACTGTACACTTTTTTTAGAATTTGCCCTCAATCAAGCATTTTTTTGTGTTTTAAAATTTGTAATCTCGAAAGCTACTCATAAAAATCATGGTCAAGGTCTTGCTTCAACGATTCGCTTACTGTAAGATAAGTAGGCTTCCGTGCTGCTGTTTCATCAAAAGAACTAAAACCCTAAATTAGAATAACAATGACACGCACAGATGTAATGAATCTATTACGCCGTATCTCCCAGGTATATAAATTCGTGACAGTTAGCATCAAAGGAATAGTAATTATTTTAAGCATCTCTATAAAATTGATTACTTCGAGGTAGTCTGCCTACAAATAGTAACTCTCTTGCTCTTGCTAGAAATTTTGGTATATTTTAAAAAAGTAATGTCTTTTGTGGGTAAGGTTTATTTGGTTTTGGTGGTGCATTTAATATGCGCTGCGACTGCCAACCAAGAGGAACGACTTTTGGTAAGCCACAAGTTTCACTTTGTCTAACAAAGTATTTATCCCACATTTTGACGGTAGCACACGTGACGTTCACAATCTCATTCTTTCTTTGTATGGTACAAAATGTGCCGCTTCTTACAAAGCCAATGATACCCTAAAATAATTTAATTGCTTTCTCATCAAGCTTGATGGAAATCTAGGGAACAGTTTTCAAAATATCTTGAGTGGCCGACCTGACAATTTGTTATCATTGCTTCAACAGCAATTCTTTGAGCAGATTCTTCCTAATTTTAGTCCTGAAAGCCTAGCTGGTTTCTTAAGTTCATTCAATTTCACCACACCATTGAGTCCAGCAAACGGTAAGTTCTTATTGTCGTTTCTAGAAATTTTGAAATTCTTACTCAATAGATAGTCAATTATATTTACGAGGGAATGGCTTGCAGCTACTGGTGGCGAAAGAAAGCGGAGAAGTAATCATAGTGTACAAAAGCCTGACTATGTCACATTACCTTTTGAAGACGTAAACATAACTGATTTTTATTGGCTGCTGGACAACTTGCGGCCGGGTAGGTAGCCCAATCAAAAATTTATAAAGGAGAAATGGAATATATGTTACTCTCTTTTCACTTCTTCGCTGGTATCTTGATGTAATTTACAATATGTTAATGTGAATTTCTTCGTTTCCTAACCCGGTAGCAACCGCAAGACCAACTGGAAGTGAAAATCATGGTGACACTGCTCCAATGTCGAAATTTTTTGGTAATTCTTCTACTTTATGTGTTGTGTGCTACATTGTATATTTTATTGTAACGTCAGAATTTAAGTAATATGAACTAGAGTTTTGGTAAAATTCTGTCAACAGGCTCTGCTCCAAACTTCACGTACGCGGATTTCAATTTACTAACGGCCCCACAACTTCTTAACGCTTTTGGCAGACGCTGATTAGAAGAATACTGTTTTTTTTAAGTTTTAGGAGTGAAATTTCTTAAATACATTAAAAATTGAGTTGCTTGTTGTATAGTTTTATTTTCTTATGTATTTTCGCATTATAATTTTAACAATTTTTGTAGTTGCAGAAGTAACATATAACTGAAACGGAAAATTAAAAATTTTAACAACAATAATTATTATTAACAATGATTATGAAAAATAATACTGAAAAACTACTTGATTTTTATTGGTCCCAAACTTATACACTTTTAACCCTTGCTCATAGAAGCAAGCACTGTAATTAGTGGGACAAATGAAATTTGGGTACGGTTTGGGTCTCGTCCTTTAAAATAAAAGCCAACAAAATTAGATTTTAATGTGATATTCAAATTAATGTTTAATTGAACTTGACTAGATTTATACTTTAAATTCACCTTCTAAGTAGGAACTAAAGTTGAGAAAGTTTGTCACTGAAATTCAATTTTTAACACATAAGTAATAAGATTTTACTCAAGTTTCGTTAAGGCTTACAGTATAAATGATTTAATACTTTAATGAAAAATATGAATTCACACAACTAAAGTAGGTGGTTTTAAAACTTACGGCCAGAACGCCCGACGTCTTCTCCCAGTACAATGAATTCCGGATCGCCTTCTTCGTTTACAGCTAAAAAAGCTTGTTTTTCAGATTGGACTACATTTCGCTTGTCTTCATTATTCTGTCCGTTCATTAGATTTGGAAGAATTAAGGAATGTGAAATATCGGGTTAATGCGTGAATCTGAAAAAGTTATTTGAATTTCTACCAATATATGAGGAATGTGTACTTTACTTACGTTTGAAATTGCTGGATGAGACAACACTGCAGCAAAGAGGATTATGCATATGACGCTGACAATTAGGCTTCTCGCCATTTTTGTATCTTACAATTAACGCTGGAAATTGGAAATTTAAATTGTTTTAAGGAATCGTTCGTATTTTTGTTATAGAAAGTTTTGGAAATGATAGAAATGGGACTTCACGAGTATGGTACTTGACACGTTGATTTTTAATGATATTGGTAAAAGCGATTTGTGGCTTTATATATATATTTCTTTATTTACACGAAAAACATTTCCAAATTTTACATTAACGGTACTTGTAGAGTGTTTTCATGCTGGCCCAATTTCTACGAAAGACCTGTATTCATATCCAAATCGATAACCGAAGTACACTATAAACGTGGCTAATCGCTGTATATTTTGTGGTTGAGTTCAACATTTCATTCTCAAAACTAAGAATGCTCTCCCGTAACTCAATTTTAAATGCCGTATGTTGCAAATGTCAATAAATCAATCGTCAGAATAAAGCAATTAAGCGTTTCAAATGCCTGAATTTTTTCATTAAGAGTTATTTGCACTAGCAAACAAAGAGTGAGTGAATGAATCATGAACCCAAACTTCATTAGTTGTTTTTGCTGTTTTCATGCAATTGAAAACGGGAATTAGGTAATAAAACAAAGAAAACAGTAAAACAATGGGTATATATTATTTGACAAAAGGGGAAGTTTTGACATGGCTGGTAATGTGGTTATCTGACAATGAGTCCCAACTTTGAAAACTCATTTAAAACCAAACCAAAGCCATTAACTGCAAAACCTATTTTCATTTTATACATAAATACTCCAATTAAGGTTTAGCGCATGTAGTCCAATGTTTCAATCACCTCACGGATGAATTTATTCTCATTATCTTCAATTTTGAGTTATAAGGGACGACTTAGAAATTAAAACATTTCCCCAACATTTAGATGTTTCAATTCAATAGGACATAAATGTTTCCGGTTGACAAATAATGCATTTTAAACATTCTTCCAAATTACATCCATAAATTCATCACATTCACAAAGAGAATTATTGAGAAATTAGCCTACATACATCTATCAAAGTTTCAATTAAATCCAATGTGACTGAAATCATGAAAGTGCGTTAAAATGTGTAGCTGCGTGGAGAACAGCAAAAAATCACATGAGAAATGGTAACTGTAGTTAAAAGATCCTATATCACCTATGTGTATGCAATAGTATTCGTAGCCATTTAAAATTCATATCTTAATTCTTAACATTTAACAAATTTACAGTATACATATTTAAAGCGGTTCTCGCTGGTCTAAATACTATTAGCAAATATTTGTTGTATAATGTGTTACAAAGCAAAACAATGTTGTATAATTACTTTGGATAATGCAATGATTTTCATCATCGCCTTATTTTAAGTTTAAAAATGCTATATGCAAATACACTCGTACGTATGTACATACCACTAACAGTGCAATTCTGTATTTCCGTCACTTAGATTAAAAGTGCAAACAATTTTAACAATTAACTCAAAAAGTAGATTATCTGAGAGAAAAGGAAACGCATGTCAAATATTTCATTCGATAAAAATTCACACCTTCCACTCTCCGCTGAAACAACATCAGAACTAATGGAAGGGAATATGTTTCAGCAATAAAATACAATATTTACCTACTACTATATCTGTTCACTCAATAAATGATGGTGTGTGAACTTCACTCATTCAGAGCACCCTTGTTCAATTTCGTAAACCTTTTTTACTTTTCGTACCGTTTCAGATTGTGTACATGATTTTTTTGTGTTCCTCGCTACCAACCACAGTTTTTATATTTCTTGAGTTTTCTCAGTCATTGATTGCGTTTTAACAAAGAAAGCTTTTTCTTTCCTGCTCACTTTTCTTATACTTGTTTTGTGTTATTTTCATTCACGTTCCCCTAATAATAGTTCACTTTATTTCGTATCTCTATCCTATGCGTAGGTAACAATTCATTGTGAGTTGGGGAAAGTTAAAGAAACCTCTCGACAACATCGGTCTCCTTTGTGAAGTTTTTCCGACACTGCCAGCCATCGATCTGAATGAGACTTTCAGAACCAGAGCGTCCAGCTGTCGAAGAATTCCCATCAATGCTTCCTCCACAATCAGGTCCAACTGGTGCCGCCGTTGTTGATGATGAGTTTGTTCCTAGTGTTGTAGTTGTCATTGCCGATGATATTGGTGGAGCCGCCGTTATAGGTACTGGTGGTGGTGGTACAGTCGGTGAAGTGTTTGGAGGAATCGGTGGAGGCAGAGGATTCAAGTGAGATAAAATGTTATGCTTGGGACTCGAAAGTTGCTGCTGCTGGGTTATGAAAGAGGCATTAGTTGGACTAGGATTAAACGTGTAAAGATGATTTGAGTAGATATGACCACCGCCTGGAAGGTTTGTGCACGGCGGTGGCGGCGGAGGCGATTGCGAATACCACTCGAAAAGATGTGGATTCACTAAAGTTTGATGCTGCTGTTGCTGCTGTGAGGAAATTGTCAGCGGAGATGGCTGTTTTGCTGATCCAGCTAAAGATATAATCGGTGGAGGCGGAGGAGGTATACCTAATATATGAGCGTAAGCGTAGGGAGAGACATCCGAACCTTTTGTAGTGGTGCTTGATGTATTATTGGAATTTGTACTTGTTCTATTCCCAGGGATAAAAGTTGAGTTTGACACTTTACTGGCTCTGCTACTGTTATTATGACAATTATTGGACTGCTGTTGTTGCTGCTGTCCACCTGCAATCCCTGTGCTGAAAATATCATTCCAGAAGCTTGCAATGGTCACATAAGAATTTCTGCTCCAGCTACGTGACATTGGAGAATTACTACGGAGAATGTGAGCGTGATGTGGATGATTTTGAAGTTGGTGTTGATACTGCTGCTGGTGGAGATGGTGTTGCTGAGCTTGAAGTGGCTCCACAACGAGAAGGTTATTTGAACAGAAATTGTCCTTTGTACTACTGCTCCCACTATGACTCCCGGGAAGAGTAATCCATTTCGAGTCGGAAGTTGTTTGTCGGAGGAGACAAGCCGGGCTGGAGTTGTTGCTCAGAGTGTTTGGATCCAAATTATTTGGTCCTGGACATGTCGAAGAGCAGCTCGAGTCCGAAGATGATGAGGGAACCAGCTTGCGACGCAGACAAATGAAGAATGTCAAAAATACTATAGAGGCAGTTACCGCACATCCTCCGAGAAGCCCTGCAAGTAATAAACTTGGTGTCGGGTCTTGAAATATAAACAGGGTTGAATTACTGTTCACATTGTTTCCGTTCATGTTATTGATCCCTGGATTGCCTCCTCTGGGGATGCCATCACCGCCACCGAAATTGTTACTGCTGCCGCCAACTTTTCCATCGCCAGTGGCACCATTATTTCCTCTGGGTGAGTTAGGTGAACCTCCTCCAGGATCCAACGATGATTGTCGGTTGTCCAACCCAGAAAACTCTACAATTAAAAATTGCAATAAAAATAAAAATTAAGCATTTATTTTTATTTGGCTCGAATCCAACTACATTCTACTAAGTCAAACATTGTTAGGTTCAGGTCTTCTCTCTGTGTGACTGAAACGCTAAAGCGTGGAGAATTGGAACCTTTTATGGACATAAATAAATGAATCCATTAATCAACGCTATATATAGGGAAAACGAATACGGAAATTCCGGTGTTGTTAGAAACAAGGCAATAAGGCCAAAATTATTCATGAGCAAGGCTTTTCACGCCATTTGAATCGAGAGAAGCGAAACCTGTTTCCGAAGCTGTAGGGCAATGAATTAGAAAGTCAAAAGGAGAAAGTCAAACCGTAACGTTAAAAGCATGGAGCAAACCCGACGATATTGCCTATTAACGGGCCTTTGCTCTTTCTCCAATAATGTAAGCATTAAGGACGATTACATTTGCTTGCACAATTCAAAGTCCAAGATGCATGTTTATAACTCCTTTATTGGTTAAAATTTTATGGGTTTCATTCACCATCAGACCAAGCACACTTTGCCAACAGCAAACAGACAAAAATGCATATAACATCCCGATTCCTGATATATGCAGAAATGCATAGACTAAATGTGTTTATATTTTACTCTGTAAAATGGGTTGACTTGCCTAAAAATTGAATTAAGCACTTGCTTGCTAAAGAGTATCATGTTGTGTTCCATTTACCTCCAGCGTTTCGCACAACCGTTATAGAAGATGCTAATCAATAGCTTGACTCATTTGATTTCATATGGTATAGAAGTTCATATTTCAACCACACCACGAAACCTCATAAGTATAGGTTTCCTGGACTCCACTTCCCATCACAAAAGTCATTGTGCGGTGAGTTGGAAATGTACCGACTCCGTTCGCAGGCAATATGAGATTTTCACATGATAACCTCCTTGCACAACAATGTACTCACTCTCTCTAGTATACGACTTGACTAAACTTTCATGGATTGAAAGTTTTAAGCGGTAGGGATAGAATTTTATGGTGTCATTTGTGTCCAAAACAGAGACATGCTCCACTTTTGACTTTTTGTTGACGGGGCCATGACTTGTGCTAAGTAGCTTGGGAAAGGTAAAAACCTGGTTTGTGGGTACAGATACCATTCATATTTTATTGAGAATCACGCTATGCTGCAGTAACTTTGTCAGCAAAACGAAATCCTATTTATCGCAATCACAAAGTGTAGCTTTGACTGGGTAAATTTTATTATTACAATACAATTGGCTTTTGAAACGTTATTTTGATCGCCTCACATTAAGCTTATTGCTGAATAAAGCGTAAAGTAAAACTGATAACTGATCATAATGGAAAACTAGATTAATTTACTACAAGGAATATACTTACTTACGAATCCTACGATTATTGTTTGTGGAGCTGTTGTTTGAGAGGATAAGCAGGCTTCGTTGAAGAATTTAAATGACTAAATTAAATAACGACAAAAAAATTCTCAGGGATCAACATTTGTTGTATGATACCTTAACTAAGAATTAATATAGGTCTACTGCGCTGTCCAACACTGACCATATCCGAAACATTGTAAATTATATGGTACATATTTTAGTTGATTTTTTAATTTCTTATATGTAAAATAATGACTCAACCACCTTCACATCATATTTACATGGACCACGATTACGGCACATTGCATTTTTCTGAATTTACGGATTACTGAACATGAATTCAATGCTTAAAATGATTTAATGATGTACGTGGTCGGACAAGCCACAGTCAGGAACAGTGATTATTGCTATAATCTGATTCGGACAATCTTTCCAGTCCATTAATCTTACCAACGTTCGGTCAGAGATGGATTTATATTTATCATTTACCACTAATCACAACTTAGGAATAGAGATGAGTTTGTTTTAGTTTAGATAGTATACTTTGGAATTGAGTCGAAT
The DNA here is from genome assembly GCA_021029165.1 of Cyphoderus albinus. Classification (NCBI taxonomy): domain Eukaryota; kingdom Metazoa; phylum Arthropoda; class Collembola; order Entomobryomorpha; family Paronellidae; genus Cyphoderus; species Cyphoderus albinus. Next base: position 8,984 of record VYYJ01004759.1, read on the forward strand.
TCGGATAAAAGTAACTAAAATACATTTTCGCAACTTTGTTCCACTGTAAGATGTAAATAAATGATATACATAATAACCAAGATGAATAAAGGAAATTATTGCTTATCCTGTACCAAACAACAGCTACACCAAATATAATAATGCACGGGTAATGGGGTATTACATATTATAACCTGAGATAGTAATCACAGTTTGAACAAAAATCATGGGTAACATTCATATAAATAGTAAAACGAACGATTTTCCACAACCAAAAACCTAACTACATAAACCTTTCGATACACGCTACACATTTTAGTGATTGCTACATAATCGATTCTCCAGATATCTTTAAACTAAACTAACATGAATTTGTTGACTCAAACCATTTATTCGTTTTAATATTGCGGATTTACGGGGTATTCGTTTACGTGATGCAATAAACACAGACTTCGTTTTCGTTATAAGATAAGAAAATGATATAAATTCAAATGCATTTAAATATGAAATGATATGGGTTTGTGGGGAAAGTTGTGCACATGGAACAATGTAATTTATTTGGTTTAAATGAATATTAAAGTAAATAATATTTCACGTACCTTTTGTAAGGCAGATTTTGTTCCGACGAATATTAATTGCTGTTGAATTGTGCTTCGGACTCTTCATGTAAAAATTAAATCTGATGATCACAGATACTTCAGTGCTGAGTCGGCCGCTACACGGTAGAACAATTCTGTAACATTAATATAATAATTACATAATGTAGTATTTTGTATAATAAATTACATATATACTTTTCAAACTCTCATAAAATGTTTCAGAAAAATAAACGAAAGCAAAAATAAATTAAAATAGTCATTTCTGATATCGCACAAACTAAACGAAGCAAGCATCTGGGAAATCATATCAACATTGCCCAACGTGTCTTGTTTAAGTGGCAACAGATATGATACTAAAAGAAGTAGTAGCAAAAACATCATCGTCAAATTATCAACGTCAACGTTATATTAAACATTACTCTATTTTATTTCTGCTATCTGTCGGGCTCGTAATTTGTCGTAATTTCCACCAGGATCACGTTGTGACGTCCATTAATGTTCTAGGGACTCTTTAATTGCTCTGCTTTGACGTTTCGTTTAAGCTGTGTCTGCCTCGTCTTTCTTCATCTCAGGGGAAATCGAAACCATTTAGCGCAAAATTGTCGGCACTTCTCTGAGTAATTATGAAAAATTCTTCCATTTTTTCCTTCCTTGGGAAACCAGTTCTTTGAACGTTTCAATTCTTTTTTCTTCCTCTCTTTAGCTATAACCACAAAGGTTACCTACTTCCGCTCACTGCTCCCATATTACATATTCTTGAACATGACTTTCATTTCACAACACGAAAACAGCACAAATAATATGATGTATGTGTGTGGGAAGAGTAACACCGTGAAACATTTCCTTTCATCATCTTGAAACACATAATTTCCTTTTCACTATTACTACTTGGTTCATCATCACTCCCGAGTAGAGAAAGCATCTTATTCTCCACGGCCAACATCATTACAAAGTGAAAGCACCAGTAGCAATTAAGCGGAACGTACTACAGTATACATAAGCCAATGTGGTTCATCATAAGACAGGACCCGAAAGTCCATTTCATCTCGTCTCACACTACCTTTAATTTTCTCACATGCCAGATGTTCTCACTAAAATTGCACAATACCTTCTTGCATAATATGAGCTGTGCACATGTTTAGTTGTAATATGAATATAAGCAAGCATTTTACTTTTAGCTGTTTATCTGTATGTTAGAAACAAGCTACCTGTAAGTCAGCAGCAAGAGGACGTCAGACAAATAATGTTAAATGAGGTACCACTGGCACAGTCAATTTAAAATTTCAGTCAGACTATCTAAAAAATGATTCCATCACTGTTATTACATGCAATGCCAGACGGAGTTCATTCGTTTCAAAATTCACAGAGGGTAAGTGAAAAGTTTGACTTCATTCATTTTTTAAACCTTCCTGGAAAAAGTCAGACTTCCGGGAATTTCAACTGGATACAAAACTAAACATAGAGAATGTTACTTTTTCCTCCCACATAATATTTTATGTATTGCAAACCATTAATTCAAATTCCACACGTTTATGGTTTTAACTCAAGATACTTTGGATTTCCGTTGTACCTTTTACGAGGCACTCAACGGAAGGCAAAGTATTGTGAAATAATATGCTTATATTTTTGTTTCGCATTTTCAGACTTATACTACGTTTACGGCTCCCCTTCTCCTTGCTAGCGACTTCACTCTTTCTGATGAATTGTAGCATCTCTCTCATCAGTCAGTCTCTTCGTCTTCCGTTCTCCGTCTTTTCCCTCTTTGATAACAAATGAACCTGTTCACTTTTCCATCAATACACCGAAGTGGAAACGTAACTGACTCCTGCGGATACTCGAGCCAGCACAACTAAAACTGTGCACCAGGAGAAGACACACGCTGCACACTGTTTCAAAACCTATCCTTTTGTTTTTGCTACGAACCAATTTATTTCCCTTAAGAATTTATAAAAAACTTGAAGAATCTAAGTGCTGGGTTTATTTTGAAGATGTGAGAATGGGTAACGAAATGAATCCGTTCGTGCTTCATGTTCCTTCCAGTTTCTTGCCAGGGTTCACTTAAGTACTATTAAAACCGTATTATTTGCAACATTGCAGCAGTACATAAATATGTATTGTGCACTTTGAGCTTCTTAGTGCGTAGCTCGGTTCAATGTTTGCAGTAAATGAGGAAGGGCTTGGAACTCACATAACCATTTATTCCCTTGTCAAACCCACTGGCTGGCCCCACTAAGCCGAATTTTATACCTATCACAGACTGCACTCCTATAAATTTGCTACTTTCTATTTCCCCCACTTATATATTATTATTATTATGTAATGGAGTACCAGTCCACGTATGTGTAAAAATGGTCTTCGCTTTTATATTTTCGCTTTTATGTTTTAAGATACTACAATGTTTATGATAATAATAATAACGGTAAAAGTAATAATGGACCTCTCTTTCCTTGATTTTACGGGACTTTATAGTATTTGTAGAATGTAAAATAAGATTTTATTTTGTAATAATATTTCCTTTTCTTCCTGTGCGCTTTACTTTTCCCTGTCTTTTTTCTCTCCCTCCCACCTTCCATTCCAACCTACTGAACCAACTTTGATCTGAACAACTGCCCAGAGCAAACCGTGAACGAAGATGACAAAAGACAAGGAAAGGGAAAGCGTAATATTCCAAAAGGTACACTATTTCGTAATCGTAAAAGAATCAGAGTCGGGAGAAAGACTCAAGTGAGTGCATGGTGCGTACGGTAAAGGAAGTTCAACGGATGCAACTTTTCAGAAAAAAAATATTCTCTTCCGGCTATCTCATTTTCCCATCTTTTGGTAGGCGAATGTAAACTGTCCGTTTAATAAGACAAAAAGGTAAAGATTTCTATTGTCTATGCGGTCCGAAAAAGGATGGATACAGTACGCCGGAGGGTGTCTCAACTCGATCAATCAGAATTACATTATATAAAAATACCTAGTTTTGAACTAAAACTGTAAAGAGCTTTCCCAAGT
>VYYJ01004760.1:0-12554 GCA_021029165.1 Cyphoderus albinus
CTCAGCCCAGGCGTCTCACGTTTCTCCTCAAGGCTGGGATTCCGTCTAGTTTCATCTTCAGATTCGAGGATCGTAATGATGACGACCTACTTACGATACTTAGGATTAGTTTACTGTAATTTTGAAATTTACCTAGTGACTAAAACGCAGTCAATTAGTCAAAACGTATATGTTTTGAAATTATGTTATATATGTTTCTATCAGTTTATACAATCACAGGAGAATAATGTCAAATTGCTTTTGAGAGGGTGATTTCTCCTAGAATAATGTTTCTTAAAAAAGCGGAACTTTTTGAATTTCACAGCATCCTACATTGATGCTAAATTCAGAATCGGAAACAACATTTGCGTTGCTTATTTGAAAGCTAATAACAGATGCTGGTTTTTGTCAATGAAGAAATTAAGTAATTTTTGAAATTGTAAGCAGTATTCAACGTATGTGGAGAATATATTATTTTTTTAATTTGTATAATCATAATTTAATTGGATTCGTATCCGTTGCCATTGTGGGAGTTGACAATTATAATGGTATTGCACGGTACCTTAATTATGACTCATCCTAAGACCTATGTAAACATGTATATTTCCAAATGAAATTGAATACAATTTTCAAATTCCGTTTACTACATATTCCATTTGAATTATGGACAAACTAAAAATGTAACCATTGCAGCAGATGTATTCGTTTACAGCCTATCTAAACTTAATCTCAATTGGCTACATGATAATTTTTAAAAAATGGTGAAAGATAGATAACACCGACATCGATAAATTAATGTAAATTCATGATTATCTGTTTTTGTTAAGCAAGTACGCGATGCCCTGAAATTATTCACATTTGGTACTACATTGTCTAAAGTGAAATGAATTAAATACTTTAATTTACTTATAGAATTACCTATCAGCGAGCTTTATCGCACAATTGAGGCTTTTATATTTAGTATTGAATTATTGGAGTTGTGAATTGACTCCAGTTTGAAATTTTAAAGACATCGTTTTTCTCTTCAGCAAACCTTCACTCTGCACTTTAAATTCAAATTGTCGAAGGCTTTCAAGCAACTTTCACGCGAAAAACTGAAAAATGCTTGCATAATTGTTCCAAAACAATGAATTTGAATTTTAAGTTTGTTTTCGTTAGGTTTAATTAGTGAATAAAATATTTTTGAGTGTGCTTAATGTTAATTAATATTGTTTGTACTTGTAAACTTGTAAGTGAAATTGTTGGCTAACCAAGTTTGAAATATAATACTTGTGTTAACTTTGATTGATCTGGGCTGTAACACAAACAAGCACAATGGGCATACACAAGACGATTGAGTAGAATAGCCAAATATGTTTTACACTACACTACATGAGTCAAATTATTCCAGGCATTATAGAATTCTTGAAGATGGCAACAAAATTGACACATGACGTTTGGTACGATACACACTAACGAGGCTGAGAATTTTGAGACAGACCGTCTGGCATCGGCCATTTCTGCCTTAATAACTTAGGTTCAGTTATCGTCCAATTTGCTTGATCCCACTGATTTTTCCATACACTTTTAAAAATATGCCTTAAATATGCATACATTGTACAATGCATATTTAAGCATATGCTTTCACTGAATCACTTAGAAATTTGTGGTTTAACGTAAATGAAAACCATCTCCGCCAAATAGTACTTGATTTATACTGCTATATATAGTGTTTATACTGATCACCCGGAATATTATGCGACAATGCATGGTGTGTTTTAATGTTTCCAATATTTCATTCACCATTTCAATTTTTTTACTTCGAACTGAAATTCCACAATCCCCACCACTTTTTGGTTTGAGGAAAAAAATTACAATTATCACGATGTGTAAACAATTTTCTTTAATCTGCTGTCTTGAATTGTAAAATGTTATATTAATGGACACGTTTGTGTAGCAATTGAATGAGAAATTATCCACCAGAATGAAACTGTAACAATGTGAATAAATTAAACAGTGTAAAGGCTCCTAAAATGAGCATCATCATAGACCATGCTAATAATCTCTCTCATTTATGCGAGGTCCAAATATTGCCAATATTTTAAACCTGTATACATCTCTTTATATAATTTGAGAATATCCACTAAAATTTCCATGCATAATAAAAATTCAACGCTGAATGAAAGAGCTCTTATTTTGATAGGCATGCGTGGAATGTACAATAATTCCAATTAGCTTCGATGCCTCTCTAATATTCAAATATTCATAGTTCAAACGGCGCCATGAGAAACGAAAGTGGTTACTAAAACCCGGTTTTAAATATATTACTAATCAAATATGTAAACTATATCGCGAATTTGAAAAACATATTCAAATTTAGTCTAACAAATAGCGATTTTTTTATTAGCGCAATGCTCCTAGCGGCACATTTGTAGATGATGCTGTTCGTATGTAATGTAAAGTAGTTATAACTTCAAATACTAATTTTAACTGCAATTCAGTGTTGATATTTTATATAGTTGTATTTTATACAGGTGTAAAAGTGCATCAACTTTTCCAATCCCTATGTTTCGCAATACTATATTATTACTATGAATAAATATTAAATAGGGGCTTTACATTTTAAGGAACCATCAAGTTTGTAGAAACTATACCTACATTGGCTACTTACATTGATCATCCAAATCGGTGTTTCGTAGGGCAATGATATCAGAAGAAAAGAATGTAAGTGGTAAGAAAATAGGGGAAAATGAACCACCTATAGAAGAATTGAAGAAGGTGCATCGGTGATCACAAAAGTAATTGTTAATGTTATGATTGCGGTCAAACCGACCGGGCGAAGTGGAGGTAATATCTGTCTAGATCTAGGTCACAATTTTATTTGTTTGGTATGAGTTGCCATTGTGGGAGTTGATCATAGTTATGATATTGCACGGTGCCTTAATTATAATTAAACCCAACGCGTAGGTAAACATTGTTTACATTAAAAACCATGCTAACCGTATGTTTCTTCATTTCGTCTTTTCTCAAAAGCTAGAGCTAGAGACAAATAACTGTTTACACTGTCGTTGCAGCAGGATTGGTGAGCAATTGTGAAGAAACGTTGCAATACGCCAAAGTCAAATTAGTTTTAGTATCATTTTAAAGTGTTGTGTTCTTATTTTCAGCGGGACACAACAGATAGCAGTAAAATTTATCGCCATTTCACCTAAATTCTCACTTCAAATTGCACACTCCTAACCCTAAGCTTGGAGACCGATCCGGTCTTTATTACAAAACTAGAACAGGAATTTCTGACGACAGAAAAAAATCTTCGATGCCCACAAATCTAAGTTTTCGTAAGATTGAGAAGGAAAAGCAAACCTTCTCTATGGTGTATGTTTATAAACTTTCTAAAAAAACTTCCTGAGAAGAGTAAGAGGTGCTGAATACTTCATTGTTAAAAGATTGTTGTGATACGTAGTAGTAATACAGTCGTGGTATCTAGCATATGCACCTCGCGGTGAGCAAAGCACACACTCGCCGTTCCAGAATCGCCGAATAAATCATAGAGTTTAAATCAGGGTGTGCAAGATGTAAATACACGTTATGTAAATACATCATGTAAAAAGCATGTTAATACATTTTTACATGTCCAGGAATTTCGACATGTTAAAACTTTAACATAGGAACCTTATGGGGTCGTATGTCAGGATGTATTTACATTTAACATGTATTTACATTTTTCCATGGACATGGAAAAATCCAAAAATCCCTTTTTCCATGTAAAAATACATACCCTGGTTTTCGGTTATCATCACAACAAATGTATGTTAAGCTAAGCTTATGCTAGGTTGTATGAGATCAGCAGCAGTGGAGTAAAATTTTTGCACAAAATCGTAATAAAGATTCTCACCATGAAATTGTCAATTTTCCTTTTAGCCGTTTTAACGGCGACAATTGTGTCCAGTAAATCGATTAAATCCGGAGAAAAACGGTTAATCAAAACCAGTGAAGATCATCCCGGGCAATGGCTGGATGAAACAGAAATTCTGGAACTTGTTCGTAATGGACAAGGATTCATGGATATTACTGATTTCGACTATTCGGGAATCTCCACCGACTCTATTGACACACGTGGAATCCCGACGACATTAAGATTCAACGCCACCGTGAGAAATGTGATGAGCCGACTGGACACACCCCGAGAGCAGCAGTTTCTGAAAACATTCAGTGACTTCCATACCCGCTACTATTCCTTAGATACCGGTCGCTCCAGTCAGATATGGCTTTATTCCGAGGTGGACTCGAGTCTCCGAAAATATTCCGGAAACGCGACTGCTTTTGAAGTGGACCACGGCTTTCTTCAGAGAAGCGTTGTAGCCAGGTTGGAGGGTGCCCATCCACAGTTGAGAAATGACGTTGTGATTATCGGTGCACACATTGATTCAATCAATGGGAAAAATGTTACTTTCAGGGCTCCAGGTAAATATTATACAGAAATAAAGATTTACACAAACCGAAATTTACAAAATCAAAATAAAAATCATTTTTTAGGAGCCGATGATAACGGCGCTGGTGCTGCGGCCGTTCTGGAAACCTTAAGAGCTATTGTAGATGCAAATGTTGTGTTCAATAGAAGCGTCGAGTTTCATTTTTACGCTGCTGAAGAAATTGGGTTTGTAATTTTATTAAATAATATGGAATTTAAAAATATTAAGACGTTCACTAAATTAAAATTTGTACAACATTTTTAGTCTTCGTGGGTCCCAGGCCATCGCTCAAGACTACAAACAGAAAAACATTAATGTCACAGGAATGTTTAATCTCGACGTGATTGCCCAATATGCCGAAGGCATCAATGACCTCTGCCTGATTACAGATTACGGTAGCTTGGAACTTGTCCAATTTATGAGGTTATTGACTAACGGCTATTTGACCTGGGGACTTCGTGAACGAACTTGCGGGTATCAAAATAATAACTAATCAAAATTTACAAAAAAATGTTCATTATTACATATTTTATAACTGTTTAAAAATAATTTTTTAAAGGTATGGGTGCAGTGACCACGCCAGTTGGAACGCAAACGGTTACCCAGCCACAATGGGCGTTGAAGCCGTTAGTCAGAGCTATCTGCACCACACCGAAAACGATACATATGAAACCGTCAGTTTCGAGCAGTTGGACCAATTTGTTCGATTATCTATTGCATTTGTTGTCGAGATGGCAGAGCCCAGGAAACCTCTTTGAAAATAAAGAATTGTTACACAAATTTCAAAATTATTACAAATTTTAAAATAAACCGTCTTTAAAACAATAAAAAACACGTCAAAAGGAATTACAAAGTTTTATTAAATTATTGCAGTCACTTTATAATTTTAATATTAATAATATAGCATAATTTTTTTGGTCGATCGATGTTAGTTTAATAGAATGAATGTAAAGCCAGATTAAATTTTGTTAGCGACGGTAAGTTCCAATAAATCTCTTGCAATTAGGACAGCTATGCTCCACGTCCTGAAGGTCATCCATGAAGCAGGGAATCAAACAGCAGCCGCACCAGCATCCAAATATAAAAATGACCCCACCAGCAATCCAAGCCATGGTCGACGGTGATTTCCTTATCTCCGTGTGGACCTGAACATGGCAGGTGGGACATACAAGACTCACTGACTGGCGTCCTAATGGGATTCCGGTTGAAATCACGACCGCTGGAGTTGAAACTACAGTCACTGCAATAAAAAAACATTTTGTAAAAATTTGCCAAAACTTATTATAACATATTTTTTAATTTATTTTTTAAATAACCTCCAGGTTGCTGCTGAACGGGTGCTGCTTGAGTTGGATAGCCAACCTGGACAGGTGTACCTCCTTGGTCGTAATATGGGGGTGGTTCATTTGGGACTTTGAAGCCGGGTTGGGATTGTGCAGCCATTTTTTAATTTTTTTTTTGAATTGGAAAATTTTCAGTCAAAATATTTTTGTATTGTTAGAGTAAGGGCGTATGGTACAATATGACTATATACTAATCTGAGCTTCAAACATCCGCCTAACAACAAAGCACTTAAAAATCAATCAGATTACGGTTAAAATTAACAATGATATCTGAACGTGCGTCATTGCCACACTCATACATAATAATGTACTGAACGATATGGAATTTTTCCGTTAATATGGAACAGATAAGCCTTACTCAAATACTCAAATCATCATTAGTCATAAAAAGAGTTGCAAATTGTTTGACAAAGTACCATTGATAGAATTAGCTTCGTAATAGTAATAGCAATGAGTGACGATATTAAAATGGGGTGAGTCACTTTTTTTAGACAAATATTGGTATTGGTAAATAATATATAAATATATCATCAATGTTATTGCATCAATAATCTATACACAGGTGTGAAACTATAACAGGAAATCGTCTCATTTCATTTCATTCGGCATTATATGTTAGAACATTATATATGATATTTATATAATATTGTATTTCTAATGATTATAGTCAATGCTTGTTTTATTTAAGGTAAATCAACGTCAATATGAAGAGAGATACGATATGATATCAGCGACAAATATTTAAAATTGCAATGACTATGAGGCATAGGACAAACAAAGAACGTAAGGCCGTACGTCGATGGTAATGTTATAAAACTTCTGCGCATTTATTTTCCTCAGACAGGAGAAAAATATGAGACCGAAAAAAACTGAGTGGAGATTAGGTGAGCATATCAATTACAAACTGAGACAAAGCCAAATGGGTTGTGAGGTGATCGCATCACGACAGAATGTATATAGAGCGGAATATATTCATATATACGTATAGTCACTAGTAGTGATTTCGGCAAATAATGAATAAGTCACATTGCTATAAACTATATAGCTGGAAAATTTGTGTTTAGCAACAAAGACTAAGCTACGCCTGTCAAACTTCATTTCATATGAGCAAAACTTGTTTTGGTGTTCCAGCGGTCACCAGAATAAAAATGAAAATCCAAAGTGGAAAAATTATCATAGCTTCATTCATATACACATACAACACTAATCTTTCTGCTTGCTAAAATTGAAATGCACCCAAAAATTCGCACTTCTGGCCAATTTCGTTACAGTGTTCTGCTGTTCGATACACTTCGCATACCAATAAGAAATCTAAAGAATTTTTGCACACATTAGCATGCCGATGCTGACCAAAAAGTCAAAAGGCGTTGTATTAATTCTAATGCAAATCTTTTGAGACCTTAATTTATCAACAAAAATTGTTTACAAAAAAAAACTCGAAGCCTGGCAAAGCTTTTAGGAAATTTATTTTTATGCCGGTTTCACATAAATAAGTCGTGTCTGGAATTCTAAATTTATTTTGCAAAAACCTGAAATGTTGGACGAGTCCCAGCCTGTTCCAAAATATATTTTGTGACGTAAATGCAAGATTTACGCATTAACCAAGGTGGGTCGCAAAATAAATTTGGCAATTTAAATCTTTTAAAAATTGTTTAATTATTAAATGCTGAAATCAAATGAATGAATGAAAATTAATCTATGTAGGTTTAAAAATATGTGCGACTTGAAATAATATATTTATCGTAATATAACGTAAAACAGTATAAATTTATCAGTTCTAAATGCGACCATAATTATTTTTCCAAAATGAACTATGGTATCACAAACTAGGTTAAGTAAATACTCAAAAAATTAATAATACAGGAAATTAATATCTTGTAATTTTTTGAATTTGCTTTAACAATCTTGTGCAAAAATTGGCAAATAATCAGGTAGTATCTGTATACATCGGTAGAAATGAGCAGTAAAAATTTGTTACCGGTTTTTTTTTTCTCAGATTGTTTTCCTCTACGCCCGATACTTTCCCAAAACCTTGCGACACTGTGGACAAGAGTGCTCACAATCCTGGAGATTTTCCTTGAAGCAGGGAATCAAGCAACAGCCACACCATAGTCCAACAAATAGCAAGCCAAGCCCCATCAAAAACGCCTTGCGAGATGGTCTTTTCCTAATGTCTGTCTCAATCGATTCGTTGCATTTTGGACACAGGAGAAACTGCGATTCCTTGCCGTATGACTGTGGCATCTGTTTGATTTGTGCGACAGACTGTCCTGTGTCAAAGAGAAAAAATAAATATTTAGTAAACATTATAACATATATTTTTTTAAAATTCAATAAATTTTTAAATCTAAAATCAAAATTTACTTCTGGAGGTCCTTAGATGAGGCAAAAGTCCATCCTCTTTGGAATCCATTTCCACTGGGCATGGTTTCTTCTGAAATTCGGGATTTTCGTCGAGCTCCATTTCAGTGGTCAATTTTATTTTTTAAATTATCTAAAACCGCCTCAAGTAATCTACGCACACTTCGTATGAAAATTACTTTCTGAAAATTCAACGCAAAGACTAAAATGTCTCGTTCTATCAGTATGTACTTCTTGTACTGTCAACCCGAAACTGACGAAACTGACGAAAAAATAAAAAGTCACCTAAGATAAACGCCTGCAGCACAAAGCACTTCTTGTAAGAAAGCTACGTGCTGAACTGGGTCATTTTTGGCAATGTTTCATCAACAAGATGTGTGGACTTGTAGCCACCTGAAAAGAATTATGCAAATGCTGCTGGTACTGGAAAACCTGATAGCCTTGAATATTTCATTTCAATTCTTTCATTTTCTTCCACCTGCTTCACTGTTTGCATTATCCACTCCAAAAAGCAAGTGAGACCACAAACAAAAGTCTCTCAGAGAAAAACCAGCGCGGATGGATAAAAATGCAATAAATTTTGGTGACACCTCTTAACAACCTGCAACAGAAACAGACACAATAACCTCAAACAAAACAAAAGTTTTAGGGATAGCATATCCACCACAAGAAAGGATTATTTTTCTCAAAATAAGTTGTGTGAATAAATCCATAACAAATTTCATTTTACATAAGATGGTCCCAGTTTAGTTTTAAGGTTTCTATTCGATCCAATACATAATTCATAAATTCCCCACCTTAAAAATTTTTTGACAGGCAAAACACGTTCATTACAAGAAAATTATTAAAAGACGTCAAACTTGGGAAAAAAGTGTTAATTTCTGATTTTAAATCAAACGAGAGTTTAGCTTCATTTAACCACTAATAGGAAATTATAATTGACATTTATCGTATTTAAAACATTATTGATGACGTATTTTTTGTTTACTGTTTACTCACAAATTTAATGACGACAAATTTTACTCATGCTAAAGATTAAAATCTTGGCAAATTAAAATGCCGGTTAGTCTAGTGAATCGGAATGAAAATCGACAGACATCAACATCAACAAAGAATTGTAATAATGATGAGGATCATCATCATGATTTTGTTTCAGCAATGCAGAACTAAAAAACCAAGAGTGAGCAGAATATATATGTACAATGGATAGAGAAGTGAGTTTGATTGAAAACAAAGTAATTTGCAAGCTTCACTACTTCAACCTAACAACTCACGTCAGTGCAACTGATATGTAGCAGAAAACTTGTTTACTCTTATAATAGATATACCTGTATTATATGTACAAATTTAGTTGAGTTGTGAATTAATTGTATTGTGATTGTGAGTAATGCACACACACACACACACACACACACACACACACACACACACACACACACACACACACCAAAGTCAAAGTCAAAGAGATTTATGCGACTGTCTGTAATAGAAATAGAATATTTGCCAAATAAATTTCTGCTTATGCGAACAATGTAAACCGAGCTCTAAACTCTCATGTAAAACTACAATTATTTTTGGAAGTTAAGTTAGATCGAGTTAAACTATGTGCAAAGACTACATAACTACTGTGTATCTATTATCTATTAAATACAAATGTAATCTAAAATTATGTTAATTGTTAATATTATCAATTTTTGCAACATATTATGGCTCCTATACACATTCATGTAAATCGTTTTAACAAATAAATAAACTCATTTTTTTATATTTGCTTGAAATCACAGAATTTTATTCATTTTATTACGGAAGACTAAATATTTACAATTGAATAGTAAACTGTACCATCATGTTATAATTTGGAATACAATTTTATTTAAAACTTTGATAAGACAAAATAGACGACGATTCACTCGGAAGGTAGCGACTGCTTGTTCCTTCTTTTCTAAGATATGGCAACGTCGATCTTTTAAAGGAACTGCTACCACCACTTACATAATCTCTACTACTACCTCCATTAACTCTATAATTATTGTTATTATTAACATAATATTTATTATTATTACTACTGGCTGCTACTCGATTGGATTGGGGAAACCTGCGAATTTGGGATTGTGACGATCCCGAGCTCTGCAGAGTCCTCGATGAACTGCTACTGCTTGACGACTTGCGACTGGACGATGACCCGCCTCCGCCAGAGCTAGAACCGCCGCCACCGCCACCACTAGAAAATGAACTTTGAGATGATGAGCTTCTAAAAGAACTGGAGCCACCACCTCCACTTCCACCGCCAACTCCACCGCCTCCTCCACCGCCTCCTCCACTGGCACTTGAGAATCTGGAACCACCTCCAGAACTTGAGCTGCCGCCGCTACTGCTACTGCTACTACTGCGGCTACCCGAAGACCTAAACGAGCTGGAGCTACTGCCACCACCTCCACCCCCACGCTCAGTTACAGTGCGACTCTCAAACTCAGTCAATCTCCGACCTCCCGATGCCCCCAACTCTCCACCCGAGACAACGCTACTGCTCTGTGACCTCATTACAACCGCTGGACCATCGCCTTTCTGCACAACTTCCTCCTTCGTCTCGATAACCCGGAACTGACGCTCCTCTTCCAGCTCGTGAAGTTTCTTTCTTCTTACCTCATCCTGCATTTTTTGGTTTTCCTTAAGAACTTCAACAAGAATCATGGAAAAAATACTGTTAAAACGGCTTCATAATTTTTGAGAAAAAAGATGGGTTATTTGAGAAAATTGAGAAATTTACTTTCTCCAAACCGCTCCAGGTCCACCTCCGCCTTTTTCCGGTACTCCATGAGAATCTCGTCGATTTGCCCCTGGCGCATGTCCTCCTCCGCCTGCTTCATTCTCTGAATCTCCTCATACATTCTCCTGATTCTCTCCTCCCTCCTCTCGAATTCCATTTCTTTTTCCACCAGCTCTTTCATCAGCTCTTCAACCTGCCTCTGCGACTCCTCCAGTTGCTTTTCCCGTTCCCTCTCGCCCTCTCGGTCTCTATCGTCTTGCTCATCTCTATCTCGATCTCTTTCGCCTACTTCATCTCTGTCCCGATCTCTCTCCGGCTCCCGGACATTTTCATCGACAACCTCATCGTATTTATCGCATTCCCTCCCGCAGCGATTCTCCACCGCGTTCTCACATTCTCTCCGGTCACATTCTCGGTCAATGTGCTCCACCTCCTCAACATCCGGATCAAGTGGGGTGAATCTATCACACTCTTTCCCACATTTTCGGCGACCCACAATGTCCTCACACTGCCTGCGGTCACATTCCCTTTCTCTGTCGCGATCTCGGTCTCGATCTCTAGGTCGATCCCTGTCTCCTGTCACATACCTATCACATTCACGTCCACAGCGACCGCGATTCGTGAGTTGATCATCCTCACATTCTCGGCGATCGCACACTCTGTCAATCAAATATCGATCACATTCGCGACCACACTTGAATCCCGAGGAACTACGACCTCGGACACACTCTTGCTGGCCACATTTTCTTTCCACTTCTTTCGGATATTCAAATTTAATTTTTGGCTGTTGGTAAACGTAACCCCTGCTGGAGGCTTGCGGAGACTGTGGCTGAGGCGGTCCATATTTGTAGCCACTATTTGAAGATGACGATGGAGGTCCATAAAGAGAGAAATATGAGGGATAACCGGAAATCGCCGTGGCGTGGTGGACGCCATGCAAAACCAAAATGGAAATTATGGCTCCATGAAGGAGTTTCGCCATGCTTTCGGATTTGTCGAGACTTCACATTTCTGGGCTAAGGTGTGGTCTCTGGCGAGACAGCAATAAAACTGAGTCTCCTTCCATCTAAAGGTAAAGTTGAAACAAAGTTAAGTCAGATTTAATTGAAGCGTTTAAAATTTAATATTATTAAGGTAATTGATTGTGCATTGCGTGTGGCTTAGTATAATGTGATGTGACCTTTATTTTTTTACCTTACCTTACGATTTGAGAATTTGCCCTTAAGGGAGTTTCAATCAATCCATTGTTTCACTTGCCAATTGCGATTCAATGATTACAGCTTTACGTGGAAGCAGCAGCATTTTTTTCCTAGGTCATGCGAAAATCTCTGTTGAAATCACATCAAATCATTTTAATTCATTGTGCATCCACATTGTAAAAGTCTTTTATAAATATTGACGGTTACTGATAACCGTAATGCAGCAATAGTAGCAGTAGTTTATATGAAAATAATGATATAATGATTCGATACATTTTCCAATTCCAACGTTATATTTTTTTGGCTTGAATTTTACTTTGCGTGCAAAATATTATTGTGCATTAATTTTATTAATCATTATATAATAGTATATTGGGATTTTTTAATAAAGGTAGTTTGATTTAATTATGATTAGACACGATATTAAATAATTATGAGTGAGTGTCATAAAATA
>VYYJ01004761.1:0-12553 GCA_021029165.1 Cyphoderus albinus
ATCATTTAAATAAATGTATTCACCGTAGAGCAGCTCTAGGTCATGACAAATTTCATGTGATACAGTATCGTATTTTCTTTTGTTTAATACAAACCGAGCAGCACATTTTATAACAAAATCTACACGCTTCATAGCAGAAGCATTGATGCATCCAAGCCAAGCAATGGAGCAGTACCTGCTAGTGACAGTTTGAAGCCTCTTTATCAAAACGGGCTTTTCAAAGATAAAGAGAAGACGATTCGATTAGTATTCTATTGTGTAGAACGAACTCCCATTATTGTATTTTTCTCCTGTCGATTTGCAACTTGAGTTGGTTTTTCTCAAGACTGAAAATGATTTCATTTGGAAAATGACTATAAAAATCGGTTATAGTATACATAATACTAATATTATGATTGAAATGCTTGCAAATCATTTCTACAAGTGAAGTGTGAATAGAGCACAATTTATTTTCAGAATGAACCAATCACAATAGTAGAAGCAACAATAGCAACAGGAATAGAATTTTTCCTTGATAAATACGAGAAATGATGGGTTCGTTGGGTTGGTTTGAATTGACTGACACGGAGTAATGACATGTTTTAAAGTGGAGCCACATGATGCACTCTTCTACTCCTGGAGAATGCACTTTTCTCCAATCCCTAATTCTTTTCAGTTCAATTCAATGCAACTCTGAGATTCAAAGGAAATAATATTTTCCCTGCATTTTATTTCTTAATACTCTTGTGGAGGATGATGATACCGGCATCGATGAAAATGATTTGAGGGTAATTGTGCAACACAACATAACAACAATATAGCAAAGCAGAACTTTACAACCTAACAACTCATCTCATTTGCATAAATTCTCGAAAAAGCTAATGGCTAGTGGGAGTGACAAGTGAGAACTTTGAGGGTGACACTAAATCCTTCCATGAAACCAAGTTCAATCTAGAATAAGTGCAACTTTCTCGAGGTTGAGTTGAAGAAAACGAGGAGAAAAATCTTTCTTCTTTGTAGAGTGACTATAGGATACAAAGAAAATGAAATCATGTTTTCCTCTTCTCTTCTGGCCCATTACTCGGCTTATTGTGCACTTATCATAATCAGACACCGACAAGATTTCCACGAAAGTGGAAGTGACACACGAGTCTAGTCTGCTAAACTATATTGTGCAAGATTGCTCAGAAATCTTCTTTGCAACAAGACCGGACGTCCTCATGCATCAATCGGGTTTTTCCTTCCTTCCTTCAACTCAGCTCAGTTCAGTTGCAGTTGCAGTTACGACCGCGAACCGCACATAAAACAAAACTGTGCTAAGGAAGGGAGAGCTGGAAATAAAATGGGACTAAAGAGCGCACTATTCCATTATATTATCAAAATATATTTTTAGTTCTTACAATAACTTTGTTTTGGGGGACATGACACAAAGAAAGCAGCTCAGTCTCTTTCATTCATCTCGCACTTTCTTTTCTCACAGGCCAAAACATGGCATCCATCCACAATCCACAAACTCTCATCTCATCAATTATGCATGCATCCTGAACATCAAACCAGCTGCGACCTTCATCATCATTCTTCATTCTTCTCGAACCACGAATAAACGATGGCTTTTTTGAGGCAACCTAAAGTAACCGTAACAGCACACAGTACCACCAGAGCCTATATTAACATTGGTTTTTGTTGGTCGTTCCGTTGTTGCGTCGTATGAGCCAAGTGAGAAAAAGGAAACGGAGTGCATCATTTGCTCTTGTCTTGTCTTGTCTCAAGTATTAAAGTGCACTTTGTCTAAATAATGCATAAAGTGCATTCGTGCTGCACTATTCCTCCCTTAGTTATGGAAAACACCTTCCCCCATTAAAACATAATCACTGAAAACTCAGTGAGGGCGTCCGACCACCAAAACCATTACCGTTACCATTGCTGCACTGTTTGTTCACTCACACTCTGCCTGCTGGGACTTGGGACCCGGCACCATGACCGCGATCATACCACCTTTACACCATCACGTACACTCTGAATATGGAAACGGAAACGTTTTCCAAATAAAATGTTTATAATGCTCATTCGCGTAGTTGGAGGTGGAGAGAATTGTATAGTGCAAGACATTAAAAATACTCACATCACAGATCGCACCCTTTCGTTATATTTTTTTCACTGATGCGACTTCCTCCTACCCTTGCCTGTACAGCCACCACTTTGCTTTTCACCAGTTGTGGCCAAAACGGGAGGGAAGGAGGAGAAACTTAATTCATTTATAATGCACGAAGACAAGAAAAGTGCACTCACGCCACGCACTGCGTACTTTGTGGTAATAATGATAAAAAACAGGTTGACGTGACACTTTTTACTACTTGAAACAACTTTTTATGTATACCATAGGTTCTCTACGCACTATTATACCTTTATGAAAAAGTTTGTTTCATTTGCATTTAGTTTTTGTTCAAACTTGAGAAAGAAAAGAGTTTCGTTCATGTTATAAAATAATAGTAATGTCATAAACATATACTAACTGAATTTCACAATTTTTTTCCATGTAACTTTATTGTTCCGGAAATTGCTCTTCAACCTCTTTTGTGTTGTACGTAATAAAATACACAGATATAAGCTTCATAAAATAAGAAAATATCTTTATTACTATCAGGAATAAATACGTGATTGACGCGGATAAAAGAAAACGCAACCATTTTTACTATTGTCGAGCAGAAGAAAGAGGAAAATTTTTCCTTTCTTTCTTATGCCCGTGGAAAAGAATTTTCACTGAATACGCATGATGATGAAGATTGATGACTTTCTCCGTGTTCTACTCCTCCTGCTGCTTCAGATCAATCAGTTGATCCTCTGGAATGAAATGAAAGGAAACTAAAACTTTCTCTTTTCTTCATCTTCTTCATCCTTTTCATATTCTTGGTTATCGATGATGTTATGGTGACACGATAAGATGGATGTCTTTGATTTAATGGTTCTTCCTAAGATAAATATTCTAATGCTTACACTGGCAATTTATATCAATACACTTTTTTTATTCATTGTGTTTCTGTTTATTCTGATTCGCCCACAGGAAGTTTGAATGTGAAGCCAACTTCTGGCTCGAGTTCGCGATCGACAAGTCCATCATCCGGTGGCGGTGTTGCAGCCGGATCTTCTTCGTCATCTTCTGGAGTCAGTGGGATTCCCCATTCCTTTATCCCACAGCCGCGATCATCTTCGATCCCCTCGGCACCCTCCAGCGCACGATCCTCCATCCATGAAAAACATCTTCCAAATAACGCCAAGTAAACAAAACTTTTTTCTTTTTCTTACTTTATACTTTCTTCTTCCTTTTCGTGTACTTGTTGGTAAGAAAGAGAACTGTGCACTCAGGAAGGAGTAACTCAACCGAAACGGAATATCTTTTTGATTTTGATGGACGAAGGGAGAATTCATCAATAAAAGATTTCTTAAGTGGCGAATGACACTTTTCCCCTTTTCTTGCTTTTTCTCCATCTCCAAGTCATTTTTTCTTCTTTAAATCTCTTCTCTCAATCTAAAGTATAACGAAAATGCAGATGAGGCATTTTATAATTCAATTAGTTAATATAATCACTGATACACTTTTTTAAAACCTACTTTTCCATTAATCATGATTAGAATCCCATCTGGTGCTGGAATCCCCTCATCGCTCCAGACAACCTCCGGCTCCTCCAAGAATTCTTCCTCGACTTCCTCATCGGCCGCTCAGAGAACGCAGAACAACAACGCTGTGAATGCTCAGCACCATTCTCATGATTCTCATCGCGCCGGAAGTCAGTCGAATGTGATTAGTCATCATAATATCCATCAGTCGTCAACCCCATCCCCACCAACGAAAGGTAGTAATGGAAACACGAATTCCACCACCTCTAACTCGAATTCCTCCATGCTGGAAAAGTTCAAGTTCTTTAAGGATAAGGATAAAGGTGAAAAGTTGAAAGGTACGAAGAAAGAAAGAAAACAATTAAAGATAATTAAGATTTAACTCAATAATGTTACAAAAGTGTTTTTCATTTACCCATAAGTAGGAAGTGGAGGCTCCTCAAGTAGCAGCAGTAGCAGTAACAAACGGACTTCCAGCTCGAGTGGTTTTAGTTCTGCGAGATCCGAAAGGTCAGACTCGTCCGTCAGCCTTTCTTCGGAGACAAAGACGTAAGAAACTACAATAAAACGAAATGAAAGCGAAGCCAGAGAAAAGTAACGCACGCACCTTCTTCTGACATTTCCCCATTTCTCACTCACGCACTTTGTTTCCGGTGTGAAATTTGCAATATGAAATGAAAGGCTGCAAATTAAATGAATCAAGTCCATTTCCCGAGTCCAAATGTCAACCGTTCTCCGAATGTCACGCAAATTCTGATTTTGCTTTCTCCTTCGTGAACATTTCCTTCTTTTAATTTCCAGCTCTTCCTTTAATTCCTCCCTTTTCTACTTAAATGATCTTTTCGTATTATTTTCGTGTCGCTCAATTTTTTCCTTTCCAGAACCAAACTCCATTAAATGTCATTTCCACATTAAATCCTTTCCCTTTCTCTCTTATTAACATTTTTTTTCTTCTGGAGACAGGGAAACCCCAGAAAAACTTTTTCGTATCATCCTCCATAAAAATAAATTCTGCGTGCGAACAACTTCCCAGTCGCTTTTTCCTCTCTGCTCAGTCAGGGACGATAAGCCACGATGAAACTTTTCCATAGATAGATACGTACCGCTCTTGTTGTTATTCCCTTGTCAGTTTTTCTTGGAGGGGAGAAAACGAAGAAAACAGTGCATTATTATTTTCTCTGGCTTCAATGTAATACTTATTTTTAAAAAAATAAAAGAAACATTATTTACTTACTTTTTCCTATTTGATAGTCGAACCCGACTAGAATAAAAAGATAAGATGAAGAAGGGTGAAAAACGGGATTTTATTGGATTAACTCTTTTTTTCGTCTTTTAGGGGAGTGACACCAGAAGGATCTACGGGGGTGTCCTCATCTTCAGGAGTGATTCTAAGAAACCGAGGAGGCGACAGTCATGGCGGAAGTAAATCCACACAGCAGAATAATCAACAGTCTTCTTCTGTAGCCGATAATCATTCTTCGTCGACATCCACGCCGCGACTAGCTATAAAAGGATTTCGTCAAAAACTGGGCAAAGCGATTGCACCAGGCAAGGATTCATCGACGACTTCCTCCGCATCACAAAAGTCATCGCATCATCACTCGCCGAAAGGCTCTCGGAAGGAGAGCAGTGTCGAAAGAGAGCATCATTCGTTTCCCAATGGTGGATCCTCCAAGACTTTCTCTTCTAGCAGTAGTGGCCACAAAAAGTCGTCGTCTTCCTCCAGCTCCAGAGCAATGACGAAAGCGAGCCAGAATCAGAATTCAGACTCGCCTTGCGGCTCCAGTACGAATCTCGCGGGTTCAGAAAACTCTTCAGTAGCGGGGTCAACAGTGGCTGCCACGTCCGCGTCAAGTTTCCTAAGACAGCCGAAAAGTTCCACTTCGGCATCCAAAGATTCTTCAAAGAACCGCGTATCCGGCTCGGGAATCCCTACAAGAAACAGTTTAATCAACGGTGGAGGTATGACCTCTGGCTCGGGGTCAAGTGGCAGAGAAGGCTCGGGTGAATTGACAAGTTCAAATAACAATATGCTTATCAGCAACACGAACGCGACCAACAATAACAACAATAATCTGAATAACTTAGTCTCCCAAGTAAACTCGGTGTCCACGACCAGTTTAAACTCCACTTCGAGCTCTACTACAACGACCAATGGAATGCTTCAGTCCCTTGGAAATGGGACGGGCATTCCGAAGCCCACCGCGGCTGTGAAAGGGACAACGAAGTCTTCCCAAAA
The DNA here is from genome assembly GCA_021029165.1 of Cyphoderus albinus. Taxonomy (NCBI): domain Eukaryota; kingdom Metazoa; phylum Arthropoda; class Collembola; order Entomobryomorpha; family Paronellidae; genus Cyphoderus; species Cyphoderus albinus. Next base: position 5,834 of record VYYJ01004761.1, read on the forward strand.
ACATGCTCATTCTAACGCGGACCAAACTAAACCGGGCAACTCTAACAAGGTTCAAGGTTCTAGCACAGCCTCAACCACCAATAACCAAAGCAATAGCAAGTTAGAGTTAGAAGCCGAGCCTCCTGCAAGCCCGGACCAGAATGACGCAAAGCCGGAGGTGACCTCCTGTTCGAGTTCAGACTCCAGGTCTAACCTTAGTCAGAACAGCTTATCTTCAGAGAAGTCATCTCTGAACAAAACTTCAACGAGCTCTTCCCTAAAATCAAATGACTCCACTCCCACATGTTCCAGTGGCACCAATCCTGGTGTCACTGTCGCTCTCGTGTCACCCATGCCTAGCCTCAGCAACTCCGTATCGAACACGGCCTCCGTCTCTAGTATCGAATCCGCATCCGGTCTCACACAATCCCAATTCTCCGCGTCCTCTATTTCTCAGTCTAACTCCAACTCGAACTCCTCCGATGTCACTGTCATGTTGGCAAGCAAATACCAACAGCAGCAGCAACAACAACAGCAACAACAACCACTGCCAGCTCAGCATTCCTCTGATAGTATTCTAGGAAACTCGTGCTTATCTTCATTAGAGAACTCTAGTGATAAGCTGGCAACGCAATGTTCGTCTTCTTCCCCTGAAGCAGATGCAAAACTAGATCTTGGCAGTCCTCCACCCGGAAACAAAATCAGTCCCGGGTCCGAGTTCGCGTCCGGTTCTAGTTCAATGGGCAGCCTGAAAGAGACTGGGTCATCGTCTTCCGGAACCTCTCTGACGTCTCCCACTGGCGCTATTCCAGAAGAATTATCTCCCTCTGATTCCAATGAGATAACGAATGTCAACCAAAAACCAATTCCAGAGGAGGAAAATTCCGAAGTCGGTGACAACTCGAAATCAGGAGGCAACAAGAATGACAATAGTTTCAATCAGGAGAATGGTAACTGCGATGACGACGACCTACTCTTAAATGTGAAGCCAATGGAACCTCTTCTAAGGAATTCGCCCTACGGCTACATAAAAAGTCCCCCGGGAACCATCGGACCACCCAATTCTCCAGGGTTTTTCCAGTCGAGAGCTGGAAATTGTATTCAAATGCGGAGAACTGGTAAAATTGCTACTCAAAAATACGTTTATTTTCCTTACCAAAGATTTCCCTTGGAATCTAAATTTTTGTTCTTATTTGTTTCCAGGTTCCTGCGAAAATGGTAACGCCGCATCAGCAAACCGCGCACTTATAAAATCAGTCGGAGGCCGACAAGGATACGGCTCGAACGCATACTGCGACCCCTCCCGTGTCGGAGGCCATCGCAGACATCCACCAGCTCCTGGTTCCTTTTCTACATCCGGATATGCCTCCTCAACGGCTGGAGACTATGATTATGCAGATATCGATAATTTTGATATCAGTGGTGCAGGCAAGTAAAAATTAGAAAACGTTTTTGCAGTAAGAAAAACCGGAGAATCAGACAAAGGTTTTTCTTAGTTTCACTTTCTTACGTGCTGCGCTCTATGAAACGGGAGTGTGAATCACTTGGCTTTCTCCAGATAGGTTTCTTCTGGTTTGGTGAAGTTGGGAAAGGGTGAGTTTCGGTTCTCTAGGTTTCTTCTAACTAAAAAGTGTTTGATTGTTTTATCACAGGCTACCTCTCTGACGGAGACCTGCTCACGTCCGGAAGTGGATGTAACGGAAAAGACACTAGTCGTCTGAATGACGGTTATGTCTCTGAGTCTGGAGTGTCAATCTACGGCCGTCGAGTGTCTCATCATCATCAAAATAACCACCAAAGCGGACACAGCCGTCGGGACGGCAGCTCCAATCCTCAAAACGGGAATTCCTCTAAACATGGCGTTATCACGGAAGACAGGTATAGAATAATGAAGTTTTTCTTTTTAACTAATCCTCAATTTTTCATTTGTAGACTTCACGCCGCATATAATTCCTTGCATAATTTTAATTACTTTACATTTTATTTACGTACGACCACGCACACGACGAGCCTTAATTTTAATTACATAGAAAGGATCATGCTGAATTGCTTCATTAAAACTGCATTGGGAAAACTTTTTGATTTAAATACATAACATAACATTGCACTTGTATTGCTTGGCTTGCAATTTGCAACGGGCTCGGCCCCGCTTCACAAACTTTTGCTTCCAGATTTTCCATCAAGTTCATCCCCTGTTTATTTATTCTGCTGGATACGATACAAACTGAAGCTTCTAATTAAAATCTTCGCAGAAATGAAACTAAGACGCAGACACTGAATCTCCGCTCCTTTATGAGCGATCTCGCAATCTCCCGAACTCTCCTCTGCTGCAGTCTGCACTGTCTTCGTGTTCAGACGAAATTGAAAGAGAATCTCTTACTATGAAACAAAATGGGTTTTCTCTCTGTCTGTGGACACACTCTTATTACACGTTTTAATACCTAGTAATATTACCGCGAATCACCTCCAGCCTCCAACCAACTAACTTTCACCTGATTACACGATGACGATACCTACTCACTTTATCCTTAAACTTTTTCTCCTTACTTTCACTTTCCTCTTTCTTGTCTTGGTCATCAGACACAGTCCCCTAAAGTTAAATACAGTTTCATTTTTTCTGTCCAAGTTCGTTTCGGCTCGTTATTGCGCCATTAGTTCTTAGTTATTATTATCATCATTGATTTTTGTAGCTCTGCTAACCTTCATAATTGTTCACAGATACGACCATACAATAGAACATTTATAAGATCAATATCTTCATCACATCATATCACTGCCTCGGACACTTGAGTGCAGGCAGACAGACAGACACGGGCTCAGGTTTCATTTTTCACTTTGTTAGATAAGTGGCGCTTACTTTACTTCACTGCTTCAAATTACTCCAACACCTTCGGCTTCGACACAGAGGTTCATTACTTGTGGGTTAGCTACTAGATTATAATCTTTACCGAATGCGTAGAATATTCGTCCGCGCCTATCCTACCCATGTTAAATATCCCGTCAGTACTGACAGGATATGCAGAAATGCGAGAATTTGTAGGAAATTAGCCTGGCTCCCCCATTTTATTGTTTACATTAAAATTCCCTATAATAAATTAACGATGTTGCCCGGGAAGCCGTGGCACGTAACCCAGGTGGGTACTTGTACATTGTTTATTGCGTTCGGCTGGATTCAACGTGGGTGGTCCAGGATTAAGGCTACAGTTAATTATAATTAATACATTTCATTGTATGCATCGTGTCCTTTTGTGTTCCCACATTGCAATCCAATTTTCAACTTCATCATTTGTCTAGTCTTTGTTTGAACTGAGTGAGTTAAGCACTTTAAATGTTTTGATCTCAGATAACTCACATCAATATCCCAGTGAAGTAAGTAGCATAATGGAGGTGTGAGTGTGTGTAAACTAATATTTAATTATGGCTACGCCGTCCACACGGATAGATATACTTGAGTATGTTGATAATGAAAGATTACATTGATGAGCACACTTTTACCTTATCTTTTTCCACCTGTAATCTAAAACGCTTTCTCCATCAATACTAAAAGAAGTGAAAGTGGAAGAAAAGACATAAAGAAAATTGAATGGTACCATGAACGATGCGATGGAAGGAAGAAGGAAGGAAAACAATAATCATTTTCTCTGCTTTCTTTTCAATCCAACTGATTTCTTTTTTTATTTGTCGGACGGAGGTCCAAAAGTCGCGTCGAACAAGTTACGAGAAAAAATATGTGCCCACAGTTCCGTAGTAACTTTCGTTGTACTTTTACATGGACATACCAAACTTAAGCAAAGCAAGTACCAAGTCCTTTGCTTTCTCACAAGACAAAATTATTTTCTATTAACTCACCAACTCCAAAAAAAAAAGCCGAAAGTCGGCAGAAAATAATTCCTTGGTATCGCCCTGCTCACAGTAACCTAAGATATGTATGATAATATAATAATGCATGTGTGTAACGTAACGTAACAAAACACTCAAGCCAATGGTGGCAAGTGGACTCTGGAGGGTATCAAAACGAATGGAGCATGCATGGAGGGAAAATGCAGCAGTAGTGGAAACCGAAGCAAAATGTGAAGTTCAGTTATCCAATCTCCAGTTATCATCGTCTGTTATTTTCGTATTGTGTGTCTGAGAGTGCGAGTGTGGCGCACTCGAAATTCTCGCAATATTACATTACATGTCATTACGTACGTTTCGTATACCACCAACAGGGAGAGAAAAAAAGATAAAGACGAAAATAATAATAATAATATTACAGCATTTTCTTTGTACATTCCTACCTCAAGCAACAATAGCCAAGAGCAAGCAAAAATAATATTCAAACTGAGCCCAAGTCGTCCAACTGTAAGTTGCTACTAGCCGATGAGATCTTATCACACGATCTTTTTTAGAGAGAGTGAAAAAAAAAATTCTTTTCCAGCCGGCGCTGACGTAGTCATGTGTTATGTTGCGTTGCATTGCCGCTTCTCTTGCTAAAAAGAAAAGAGGCTTAAAAAGTCCCTTACTTACGCAAACGAAAAAAAAACTCATCGGCTTTTTGACTTTCACTAAAAACCTCGAAGACGAAGAAAATCTTTTTTTCTTATTTTTGTCTTCCTCTCATTTCTTGAATACGCGGAGAAAGCGAGCGAAAGTCGGTTTTGCCATAAAAGCAAGAAAAAAGCGTGGTGAGCCAAAGCAATGAGGGAAAGAGAGAGTGAAAAGAGAAAAGTGCGTATTTGCTCTTTTTATGGATTGATAAGACTGCGACGCAACGAAACACGGTGAGATAGTCATTATGATTATTACGACCATGGCCATGCCATGCCTAACATTTCCGTGCTTGCATGCCCAACTTCCTTTTCGAAGGACCACACACGAACTCACGGAGTCAGAAGGAGTCAACTGTTTTGCTCCTAAAACGAACTCACTTACTTTCACCGCGCTCAAAATAGTCATTTTTTGCCACTCGCGACGCGACTCGTGGCTCACTCTCATCCTAACTTTGATCATGGTGTTGATGACTGCAAAGGAAAATCCTGTGAGTGAGTCTTGCCTTAGTAGCAGCCAAAAAATATTTTTTTGGCCACTGACTCCAAATTTTTCTTTTGCTCCCGCGGAGGGAGAAAAGAGAAAGCTGGAAACGATAAAAAACAAGTATTGAATGGGAATGAGTGCGGATAGCATTCACCACTGCGGGGCGACAATGTTGACGATGGTAATGGCAAAAGTGTGTGTGCGTTATGATATCTTGATGATGATGATGATGATGATGATTATCCTCCTATCATTGCCTAGCGCACTCCTCGCTCTCCATCTTGCACACAAAAATTCTTAATAGAAAACACGTTTGCATTTGGTTCATGTGCTTATGATATGGTAATGAGGATTAATCATGATTCATGAAAAAAGTCAAGTGCAAAGTCACCCGTTGATTGTTTCGTCTTTTTGAGCGAAACAAAACAAGTCATCGATGCGAATGTGTTCTTGATTAGGTATGATAAGGTGTGTGTGTGCTCATAGTTCAAAACACTGTTCTTTCTTATCTTGACAGAAAGTTGATAACCGTGAATGTGAGATGATTATGATTATGATATTTGATGACATTTGTGACATTCACTTGACTCGCAACCCAAACAAATTTACAAAATGTTCATGTATAAAAAACGTTTTCCCACATTTCCATAAAATTCCCGTAGACTTCGTCATTCGTCTACTAACGTGAGAGTTACGAACACGAGGCAGACGTATCGATGACGAAAGTGGAGACTTTCTCTAGGAAGTAATTTTTCACGTGATGCTGCTTTCTCATCATATCACCACGATCATCATCATCATCAATTTTTCTCACGCGTTATTAGCATCAAGGATGAAGACGAAGCGGTGATGGTGGCAGAGCTGCGAATGCTGCAGAAGTTGGATAGAACTGGATAAAATTCCATTTTCCATCCTATTGCTGACTGTATCCATTTTCATTCAGACTTTCGCAAACTCGGATTAGGTAAAGTTGATCAAGCGGGAAAACTGTGGTATTCTTTTCTTTTCTATATCATCTGCAATCGAATCCACAACCTAAAACTAAAGACCATACAAAAAATGGAAGATTTTCATCTTTAGCATTGACTTTGAGTTTTTGTTTTAGATTTTATAGAGATTTGCAAAGGCCAGGGAAAAGTCAGAAGAAGTCAATTTCACTCCTTTATTTTCCGAGTGAAATCTGCGGATGAAATTGAATCCGTCTAGAGAAAATTTCACTTTCCCTGAAAAAAAAAACAAAAGCGAAAAGGCAAGTAGTAGACAGACAGACAATCCTCAACTCACTCAGTTTAATCTTTGCCCTTTTTTGCCAGGGATGAAAAATATTGAAAATGTATTTCTCTGATATGATGAAATTGAAGGATGTAGTCATCTGTGATGGATCTTCTGGAGTCTGAGCCTCCACTTCGGCAAAGTCTTCATCTTCATCTCTTATCATTCACATTGTCAATTTCTTTCGGTCCAAGTTTTCTCGAAACTATTTTTGGAATAGATTACCGCAACCTTGGGTACTTGGGTACAATGTTTCTATCTCCGAAATTCAAAAGAACCAAAAATGAAAGTTTCGCTTTCCTATTTCCGGCTGAAATTAAAAGGTTATCCAGTATAAATCTGGATAATACCTACCAAATTTATCTATCTCCGCTCAGCTCTGACTCACTCAGCAGAACTTGTATGAAATGAAATGAAGCCATACATAGTTTTTTTGGCGATCATTTTAATATT
>VYYJ01004762.1:0-12553 GCA_021029165.1 Cyphoderus albinus
CAGGTGACTGCTGATATCGGTTAATATTAAGCCGGACCAAGTGTTTAAGACGTGGAAACTCAACGTCAAAAACTGCAGTGAGATCGTTAATAATCAACGATTTTAGAGAATTCTCCTGGCTTTTAAGAAATTTAACTAAACCATGTCCACTTTCATCGAAATCCTCAAATGTTGGAATATTTAATGACACGAATGTCAGCTTCAAATTATCAATAACTGACAAAGTGTTGAAATGATGGTCCCTCATTTGAAGACCGTTAAAATTTATTTGCTTAAGTTCGTTGTTGTTCTTCCAGCTTTTTATAGAATTTGTTAAAATGTCAGACATTTCTATGTTCCTGTCATCTCCAATCATTTGCACTGAAATGCTGCTGACGGAGGAATTTAACAAAATATTGGCAAACATATTTCTGCATGTATCCACGGAATATCTCTCATTAATATTGTAGAGGAAAATTCGAAGATTTTTTAAGCGTGGATAAGCCACTTTTAAGAATGGGATTGACGTCAGAATATGTTGTTTATCTGTTGGCCCTGAATAGGAAATCTCCAGCGTTGTGACAACGGGGGCGATGGTCTTCCAAAAGAAATCCAGAGTTTCTCGTGGATAATCGTGCTTCAAAATAATCATAATATTTTCACGAACCAGGTTTACCCCTTTTTTAGTGTAAACCTCCACAAACATTTGTAGGCTACTTGAATTCCAGATTTCTGACACAGATTTTCCTCGATAATCAATAATCGGTAATCGATGACTAATTATTTCTGAGGTCACCTCTCCCCAGAGGGGGTTGACAAGTTGAACCGATTTCAAATCATTTTTGCTGAGATAGCGCAGAATCATTTTTAGTAACTGTGAGAAAAATTGATTTAAAAAAAATTTCCAGCAAATGTACACAAAAATTTAAAAAAAACCATTTTACTAAGTAAGATGTATTCAATTGGCAAGCCTAGATAATCTAGGAAAAACGAAATGCATATTACCTTCTTGTCAGCCAGAACTTTTTCGACAGCGTCTGATTTTGAATTGTGTGGCCACAACCACCGCAAGATTGTTTTCAAGAGCTTTGCCATCTTGGGGTTTGCTTTGCTTAGCTTGAAAAATAAGGAAGGAATTTGAATTTCAAAATCTTGAACAATCGAGACTCAAATTCACTATACAATATTTCTGTTTTAAGCCGCAATTAAGATGAAAAATCAAAATAAAAGTAAAATTTTATTTATTCTGTTCTGAGCAGAATCACTCTGTTGCTATGCTAGCAGCTGCCAACTGTTCAAGTAATATGGATAGGGGAAAGCCAAATCCCTTTTATGTTGTTTCTTTGAGATGAGTTTCATCTACCTACGCGTCCTTACATAATTGTATATCTTCGATGAACTTGGAAGAGATAGTAGTTGGTATATATATTCTACTTTGTCTTTGGGGCCAATTTTTATGTATTTATTTGGTGATGAAGTACACACGGCTGCAAAACTTGGCGATTACAATACACGAATAATCCGTGAGATATTCATATATGTAGGTCTTTGCTGAAAACGTTCAAATCATTTTTATTTTAACGTCACAGCTTTACAACATATAACATATTAATAGTTTTTAAAAATATCTCATATCATGGTAGATTAAATGTATTAATAATTTTGATTTAAAGTTTCTGATAATCACTCTACTTATACTTATTATATGTACCATGGTATATGTACATATGTATATAGCTTTTTTAAATCAACTACATTAATCGCGATAGAAAATATGTTATCGTAAACTAAATTTAATTTCGGTTTTTGTATCAATTGTAACCGTTAACAAATGAACAAACATAAGAAACAATCAGGTCCGTAACATATTTACCCGTGAACCTGAAACGTCATGATCATGATGATCGAAGGAATCAGACATGAACTTAGGAGAGCAAATTATCTGGCCAATTAGTTAATTATTTCGGGTATAAAATACTGCAAAGTAAGGCAAGGGAAGTGCAACTAAATGTCATTGAATTTACCATTAATATCTTGAATATCTGAACATTTATCACTGGAACGTTTATCTAGTGAAATATTTGCGAAGTTCCGTGTGACGCGTTTGGCTTATAGCTGCGACTCAATTAAACCATTCACGTTGAACAATGGCGGGAAAATCAGTCTCCTTCAACTGTCTGTCCTTAGGAAGATTCTTAACAAAAGAAAATAATTAAAACCAAATTTAATTCTCAACTTCAATTTCAATGTTATTTTTAATATTGGTACATAGAATTTAGCTTTCCAGTAAAAATAATACAAAACCAATAACTTTTTCAAAAACGTAGATATTTCAAATTATTTAAAGTAGAAACAATTTAGTACATAATTTACCTTCATCCAAATTTTATAGCCATCGCCAATATCCACAAATTGCAATTTCTCCATGTGTACCAGGAGGAGTTTGAAGGTTATCAAACTTGGCACAACAACTTCTCGTTCGGCAAAAGTTTTGAATTCTTTGATCAAGCGAAGCTTAGTTAGCTCTGTAACATGGGCCATTCCGAATAAAATAATTCTTCATTAATTAATATAATTATTGGTTTTCTTTGAAAAATAATTCTTCGTTTGTAATTTTACGTTGAAGGCATCCCAAAGATTTCCTTTCCCAGAATTGTGTGAAATCAAATTCGTTGTCCAAAACCAATCTGTCTGTGATTCCCACGAATGGCTTACACTCGAGAATTTTTTCCTCGTTGATATTCAGTCCGCTTAACATCAGGTCCAAAAGCGCCGTATCCGCATTGTACAAAATCAACTCCGTCAAATTCTCCTGTGTTCTGTAAACTTCATTCAGCGCTCTATCAAATGCGGGGATTTTGAGGGTTTTCAGATCACTGAAAGCACCGACTATCTTGACAACGTCGGATTCCAACATGAAATCGTCATCGATGAAAACTGATTGAACCCAAGTGACAGGGAAGTGACTGGTTATCCTGGGTAGAAAATGTACACAAAGCACAGCCCCCATTCGTCGGAAACTGAGATTTTTCAATGCAGGCAATTTATCTTTGTAGTTGATACGAAATGGCTTACTCCGACTTTTGCTCTGTTCATATTTACCAACTTCCATGGAGGTTAAATTTTCCAGACGTGGAAAGTTGTAATCGTTAAAGACGTCAATGAGCTCGTCAAGTTGGAGTGTCGTTAAGGTACTGGCCTGGCTTTCAAGAAATTGTATTAAACCATATCCCGTTGGGCGGTATTCGGTGAAGGGTGGAATTGACAGTGAAACAAATTTGAGCTTTAAGTTCTCAATTCTAGACAACCGATAAAAATGAAAGTCTTTGATGTCAGCGCCCGTTATATAAAGATTCTTAAGATTCTCATTGTTTCGATTCTCCAACTCGACCATCAAAATGTCTGAAATTTGGACCATACTTTCATCTCCGTAGACAGTTACTGAGAGAGATTTAAGATTGGGAGAGTTTTGCAGAACCCCGAATGCCACATTTCTCCAGTTGGCAAGGGAATGGGGTTCTGTCATGTTATAAAAAGTTATCCGTAGATCTTCCACTTGTAGATAGGCAATCTTGGATTGGATAACCGAGGATATCGTAACATCACAGATGGGAGGGGCTAAGTTTATTGTAGGGTGCGTTTTTATTGCCCCTGTCCCATTATAGGAAATTTGCAGTTTTTTAACCACAGGAGCAATCGCTTTGCATAGAGAATCCAGAATTGGTTGAGGGTAATGGGGTTTTAATGAGATGCTAAAATTCGGCCAGGGAAGATTTTTCCCATTGCCTTTCCAAAATTTCACAAATTGTTCAAGTTTTGGCAAATCCGTGATTAGATATGTGTTCTTCCTGTGTAAGAATTGAATTTCTACTGTGGCCAATTCCTTCCAGATTGAATTCACTAACCGAAGATTCTGGAAATCGCTGATGTTCAGATGACAAAAAATCTTATTGAGTATCTGCAAGGAGAGATTTGTTTTTATTTTTAATACTATTTTATTATAGATAATTTCCAAATACAGTAAAACCAATTAAAGTGAATATCAAATACAATACCTTTTTGTTTGTCAAAACCTTATAAGTGGACGGACCAGATTCAGTTGGGCTGGGATGTTGTGGCCAGAGCCACTCTAAACAGCCCAGAGAAACCATTTCGTCTTAAAATCTCTAAATTTTACTAAATGCAGGACTTCAATTCAATTTTCAAAAAGTATTTCAATTTTAAAATTTTACTTTGTTCGATTTTATCAATAATTATTTATATAAGTAAGACAGAAAAAACAACAACAACAAAAAAGCAGCTGCAATAAATATAATGTATTTTATGCGACCTAAGAATCCTTTTATGATGGTAACCTGATGGAAGGAAGGTGAGGTTTCTGAAAGGAAAGCATCTCCCTATCCAAACCATGCTATTATATGGAAGTTTGCCGAAATGTTTATGAACAATATTATATATGTACCTATTTTTTCATCAGTTAAAAGCTTCGGGTGTGGTACGATTATGTATGTATATATTTGGTGGAAGTGTACTATGACTCTATTTAAGTATGTACATATGAAAACAAAGTACTTTAAAATAAATTTGTTTTGTTCAATCTGAGTGTTTGCAGATTATAAAATCATGTATTTATGTAGGTCAGATCGTCTTTTTAGTTTGCAATGCAAACTTTGCATGTGACATAACTAGTTAGTACAAACCGTAACACCGCATCGGTCATACTGATGTTAATTATTAATACTTTCATTATTGTGAATAGAAAACAATAATTAAGTACATGATTTAATGGTACACTGTACAAATGGTTTCTCGCTTAGATTAGATCTGAGATTTTCTTTGAGATTTGAATAAGTAATTTCAAAACTACGTAGATTGTAGACTGACAGGTTTTATTTATTTACACGACAAAGTATGAATTTTGTAAAGCATGCCCTTAAGACCTACTGGAACTGGTCACGTTCACAGCTGCGAGTGTAGACGATGAAGGCAGTATTTTTAGAATTAAGAAGGAAATAATGAATAACAAAACACACATAATAGCCATCAAGGAAAACAATAGTTTCAGCCATCTCAACAAACTCTGTAGTTCAGTTGCAATTAACTTCAGTTGTTGAAACGCTGATCCATCCCAATAGCTTTTTATATAAACGCAATAATCTGTTCTTGTGAAAGGTCTGTCCCTTGGGAGGTCCTGTGAAAAACAGAATTATTGATCAGAACAAAAATATGTAGTTTTGTTGCAATGAGGAGACATAAAAAAATATTGTGTAGGATAAATAAAAGATTTGGCTCACCTTCATCGATGTTCGCACTTGATTGCCCATTCCAACAAATTGAAGTGAGTCCATGTTTAGCAGCAAAATTTTGTATACTGCAAAACTAGGCACTACAGGCAGAATCCCCTTGGGTTGAAACCAAATTCTTTGCAGTTCTGAAAAAAAGAAAAAAATACTTTACCACAAAGTAAAATTCAAAGTATGTAAATATTTTTTTTAATTTGATTACTTTTTAAACAACCAATGGAAAACTTCTTATCTCCACCAGCTAAAGTTTCTTTATTGTAATATTCAAAGTCTAAGGTAAGTTTATCCAAGATATTGTCGCCAATGGTCTCTAACACTTCAATTTCATCGAATTCTAATCCAGTTAAACCTTACGTCCAAACATAAAGTTGATAAATTGCACATCCCGTACAACCCCAACTCTTCCAGATTCGGCTGGGTTTGGCACAACGCTTGTAGAGCTCCATTATAATTTGGAATAGTCACCTTTGTCAGGTTCCGGAACAACTTCAAAATTGAAGTAGCCTCGGACTCCGAGATATCTTCGTTTTCCATCAAAATAGTCTCAACTGAAGTTACCACCAGTTTACCAGCTTTAGGTAAAAAATGAATGGGACGATTGGAACTCATGTCCTGTAAATCCAGGCATTTCAGCGCTGGTAGCTTATCATGGTAATCTATGCGAATTCCGGTTGAATTTTTGGAATTAGGACGTTTCTGATAACTGCCAATTTTAAGGAGGTTCAGGTTTAGAAGACGTGGAAATTTAACGTCGAAAACTCCAGTGAGATCCCCAATACTCAGCGATTTAAGAGAACTTCCCTGGCTTTCAAGAAATCTCACCAAACCTTTTCCACCTTTATCGGTTTATTCAGTTTTTACAACAACGTTCTTTGACTTAAATAAATAATTTCTAAAACTGCATAAATTGTAGACTGGTATATTATGTAATTACTCATTTCAAACGCAAAACACAATTGGAATTTTGTAAAGCATGTCCTAAGAGTTACGGGTCAAGTTAGCAACAAGGGCAGATAATGAAAGCATTGATTGTCAAAAAGAGAATAAAATAATTAATACACGAAGTAACAACAAAATTATAACAAAATAACAGATAATTTCTAACAAACGATCTATTTCCGTTATAAGTGGCTGCAGTGGCGGAAGCAATGATCCATTCCAATTACTTTGGACATGAAAGCAAAAGTCTGTTTTTCGTAAAGGTCCCTGTCCCTGGGAGGTCCTTTGAAACACAGAATTATTTGATGAGAACAAAAATATGTCTAGTTTGGTTAAATGAGCAAACATATTGTAATAAAATATTGTGGAAGAAATAAAGGATTTGATTGATTGATTGATTGATATTTATTTATCTCAACGCTCTTTCAGGTCTATAACATTACTTTTACGTTCATGTTAACACAAAATTATATGATTATGATTACGTCTTGTGACAGACGAGCAGCTCCGCAGAGCAGAGCACCTCGTCTGTCCACAGCCCAACAGCTACTTATGAAATAAAGGATTTGGCTCACCTTCATCGATATTTCCAATTGACTACCCATTCCAATAATTTGAAGTGAGTCCATATTTAGCAGCAAAATCTTGAATACTGCAAAGCTGGGCACTACAGGCAAAATCCACAAGTTGTGGAAACCCTTGGGGTCAATAGAAATACTTTGCAGCCCTGAAAAAAAATAACAGCCACTTTACCACAAAGTAAAATTTTAATTTTGTAAATAAATTCTTAAAAGTTTTAATTACTCTTTAAACAACCAATGGAAAACTTCGTATCCCCAGCTTCAGTGTTATTATTGTAATATTCAAAATCTAAGGTAAGGTTGTCTAAGATATTTTCTCCAATGTTCTCCAGCATTGTAATTTCATCGCGTTTTAATCCAGTCAGCATTTCGCCCAACAATGAAGGTGATATAATGTGCATTTTGTACAACCGTAGCTGCTCCAAATTCGGCTGCGTCTGGCACACTGCTTGTAAAACTCCCCCATACATTGGAATAGTCACATTCTTCAAGTTCCCGAAACATTTCAGAATAGAAATGGCATCGCACTCCGAGCTATTGTCGGTTTCCAAAGAGATAGTTTCAACCGAAGTTACGACTGGTTTATCAGCTTCGGGTAGAAAGTGGATGGGATGTTTGTCACTGAAGTACTTGAATTTTACGTATTTCAGCGCTGGTAGCTTCTCATGGTAATTTATGCAAATTCCGGTTTCATTTCTTTTACTAGGGGACCATTTATACCTGTCAATGGCTAGCCAGGTCAAATTTTTTAAGACTTGGGAACTCAACATCAAAAACTCCAATGTAATCCACAATACTCAACGATTTTAGTGAACTCTCCTGGCTTTCAAGAAATTTAACCAAACCCGATATATTTCCGAGGAGACCCGAAGAGAAAGTTGTAGGTACATTTGGGATTATTTGTCTTTGGGAATGCATTTATATGTATGTATTTATTATGAGAATGATACGACGGATTATTTTCATGCTAACGAATAAATCTATTTTTATATATGTTCGTATTATTATGTTTTTTAAACGTGTATGAAGAGTATCAGAGAGCGAAAAAACATTTTTTATTAAACTGAGTAGTATTTTGGAAAACTGACATCTGTGATTAAAATTGACGTTGCAACGTAAATACTAGCCTCAACGACGAAGTTTTTCTCATTAGATAAAACATGGAATTTACAATATCGCGATTTCATTTTCTTTACTTTAGGAAACAAATCCACAAAAAATCATTAAAATTTGCAATTCAAACTATTCCCACTTTTGCATAATTGAGTCACCCACCTCCACCGAAAGGTCGAGAGAACCAAGGCGAAGGAAGCGAAGTGAGTGAATTCATGTTCAACAGCAAAACCTTGAAGGTTTCATATTTTGGAGCAACTATATTAAACATCGGAAGTGGAAATATTTAACTCGGCGAGCCTTTGTAATTCTGCAAAAAAAAGCATAAATTGACAAAATTTTCATAATGATCAGCAATGTCATAAATAATATGCGGCAAGACTAGAAATCACTTTTTAAGCTTCCTAGTGACTATATAGTGTCCGTTTCATGTTCAGCGATTGAGAATTCCCAGATTCAAAATCCAGTGTCAAATTGTCCAGTATGTATATTTTTATTCATGGAATTCAGAATAGGTGTTTTAACCCGTTTCCGGTGAAATATTCATTCAGTTTTCTGATAATCTGGAGAATTTTTTTGTTTCAATTTAAAATGGTTAAAACTTAAACCATTATTTTCAGTTACAATTGGATTATTTACAAAGTTAATGAAAGACTTGGTAATATTTAATAGAATTTTTTTTGCTAGAGTTGCCACAGGATTCGAGAAGACTTTGTTGGATAACTGAATCTCCGTTCCCTTTTCCTCAATACTTGCCGGATGTTCGCTTTCACGTAAAGTTTGTGCTTCTGGAAAAGATTGTTCCATTTTTGTGTCCTGAATTCTTAAAAGCCTTTCAAAATGCGACGATCTTGTTTCAAATAACTATCTATTTCACAAATTTTAAACACGAGGGGTAAAAATCTGACAAACTTACAGCTGTTGCTAGGCAGATGAATTATACCATGAAAATGATCATGATGCTTATGCTGTATGATGACATTGTATGATTAAAAACATATTATTTGGCAAGTTACTGCTTCTGCTTGTTATATTCTGCTCAAAACCAACCAGAGGAAACCATACCAGTTTCATTGATTTATTACCCAGTACCCACTAGTTACCCGATGTGTAAACTACATCAATGAAAATTGCAATATTTTTACACACTTTGTCTGAAAGTTCAATTTATGATATTTATAGTATGAAAATTATTCAGGCGCCGGTCTTTTTGGTGGGGGAGTAGTCGACGTCGTTGCCCTCATCATGTCCGGGGCCAACAACTCACAGAGTCGGCGTGAGTTCGCTGCTAGCGAGTCTAAGACACCCGAACCCGAAAGGGGTAGGGGTGGGAGCGGTTCCAGATACTGTGGGATTGCTAGCCGATCCAATGGTGGTATTAGGTAGTTAGGTAAGGTTGGTGAGTAGAATGGCGGTGGGGGTGGGTATGGTGTGAATATTGATGGGCCTACAGGAGATTGGGAGGAAATGTCAGCACCAATAGACCCCGCCACTGTCATTCTTGCTTTATTTTCACCCTTGATATTTGTCAATATGTCAGAATTAAGCAATGCTCTGTCCTCTGGTAAATCCTATTTTTTAATAAAATATAGGTATTAAATTATTTTTTGAAACAAGTTGCTAAAACAATATATGAATATGTTCATACTTTCATAGGAAGTTTTTTCCCCTTTCCACAATCAATTTCTTCTAAAGATTTCATCCTGGTCAGCACAAGCTTGAAGGTTAATAGACTCGGCAGATTGGTATCTGTACGCCAAGCTCCACATGCCGGTAGAAATCGAAGTTTTCTCAATTCTGTAACATTTTATATAGAATAAATGTATTAACGTGGAATATTTATATGTATTAATCATTTTATTTAAACAACAGTTTCAAAGCAATTTACTCTTAAGGCATCCAATTGACGCCAGCCCGGTTTCCTCAACATTGTCACAGTTCAGGGTCAGTTTATCCAGCAAACCCGGAATGGATCGCAAAATTATTTGCTCCCGGGGCTCCAACCCTGTCAGCATTTTATCAAGTGCCGGAACACCATAAATATGTCCTTGATCGAGAATTAAGGTCTCCAGACTTTCCTGCGTTTTGTACACCTCCATCAAAGGACGATACCAGGCTGGAATATGTAGCCACTTCAGATTCCTGAACCTATCCTGAGCTTTTATAACATCCGATTCTATTACGAAACCGCCCATCTCTACTTGTAAGGAGTTAACGGAGGTGACTCGTTGCCCTTTGGTGCAGGGTAAGAATTTCTGTAATCCATATGGGTACTGCCCCTGGAACCCGAAACGAACATATGTCAAATTTGGAAGTTTCGAGTGATAGTCAATGCCGTTATCGATGTATTGAGGGTTGTGTCTTCCAGTTGGCATCCATCTTTGCACCTCCAAACAACTGAGGTTCTGTAATCGAGGAAATTCGAATAAGTCGAAAACGCCAGTAAGATCAATTATATTTAATATTTTTAGCGTGTCACTCTGGCTCAGTAAAAAATTTATTAATCCCTCTCCAGTCAGCTTGGAATCTTCAAACCTCGGAATGTCTAAGGATAGTTCAGCTAAACTTAAATTTGGAATTTCGGCCAATGATGCAAAATGATGATCAACAATGTCAAGCCCCTTAATGTGCAACTCCTTTAGATTCTTGTTGTCTCGGTTTTTCAGCGAATCCACAAAATAATCTGATAACGTAATGCTTCTGTAATCTCCGAACATGAAGACAGAAATTTTTTCCAGATTTGGCGAAGCTTGCAGCAGTCCAAATAACAAATTTTTGCAAGTGAGTAGAGACTTCTGTTTGCAGATATTGTACATGGATAACTTTAGATCATTCAGTAAGGGGTAGCTTAAACTTGATTGTGTATCTAAACCTGCCAACGATTTGTCAGTTTCTCCGTAAGATATTTGCAGATTGGTAACAACGTGTGCAATGGTTTCCCAAAACAACTGCAAAATATGAGATGGGTAGTTGTGTTGAAGTGATATTGCGAAATTTTTTAAAGGAATGTTATCCTCCCTTCCGTTCCAAAAGTCCACAATTTTTGCAAATTTTCAGATGTCGTTATCAAATAATAGAATTTTGATTTCTGCTTGATTCTAATTTGTGCGGATGCTGTTGACCTCCAAACAGAGTTGACAAGGCGGATTTTCTTTAGATCTTCTTTTGCCAAATTTGTAAAAATGTGACTAAGAATCTATTGATTTATATTTATATGTCAATTATGGCTAAATTTGGTTTACTAAATTTAATTCATAATGTAAAATATTTTTCCAAATTTCTTGCCTTTTTATCCAGTAGAACTTTCTCCGTTAGTTGAATCTCCTCCTCCATTTCCTCAGTTATTGCTATTCCGTCAGAAATTTGTTCTTGCTGAATTAATGACGGCAAGGGAAAAAGTTGTTTTTCCATCTTAGTATTTATTAGAAAATACACAATGACAAGTAATAAATTTCCTGCGTTTTAATTTGGAAAATCCTATCGGAATCTATTTTGGTTTTCTCCTAATATTTTGTTGTTGTCTTTTTTTCTATGTATCTAAGGTTCTTCAATGATCATTACACTGACAAGCAGGTGAGTTTTGGAAAGTGTTCATGCACGCAATGCATTTTTATGCGTAGATATGCAGGGGGCAGACTCACATAAGTCACTTACAATTTACACACACACTTTGCAATCACAGATGAAATGAACTGAATTGGGGAAATCTAATAATAATGCGTTCGAAGTTGTTGTAAAATACTATCTGAGGTGTGTTTACTGGATAAGGTAAAAATCCTCAGAGTAGACATATATACAATAGTTATTTTAGTTTATATACATGTTCATATATCTTTAGTAGTTATATGTTATAGTTTCATTTTGCAGAGCTTACAAATCGCTTTGAGAAACGACAAATTCACAAATACACAAATTTATTTCATAAATACAGGTACATACATAATAACTCATATATTAACATTGCTTGGATAGGAAAAGCATCTCTTTCAGAAACATCCCTTTCTTTTATGTGTTTCAGAAGGGTAGCAATATAAAAGGATCCTTTCAAAAGGGTCTGTGGGGTCCTATGAAATATGCGTACAGATACATGTATGATGCATTATACTTACTGCAGCAGCTTTTGTTGTTGTTGTTGATTCTCTTTCTTATTATTAAAGATGGACCAGAACAAAGTGAAAGTTTAGAATTGAAATAGTTTTTGAAAATTAAATTGAATACTATAATTTAGAAACTATGAGGACATGGTTCGATGGTTGGCTAGATTGGTTCTGGCCACAGCCGGATGAGGGACAATCTCCATGCCCAACTGAATCTGGTCTGTCTACTAATAAGGTTTTGACAAACAAAGAGGTATTGTATTTGATATTTATTTTGATTGACTATTTACTATTTTCGACAAATTTAACAATACTAAAAATTTAAACAAATTTTTCTTTGCAGCTACTCAATAAGATTTTTGGTCATCTCAACATCAGCGACTGCAAGAATCTTCGGTTAGTGAATTCAACCTGGAAGGAATTGGCCACAACACAGATTCGATTTTTACAGAGGAAAATTACATATATAATTAGGGGTGTTCCGGATACAATCCGGTTACAACCGGTTACATTTACTAATTATGTAATTGCAAGCGATTTT
>VYYJ01004763.1:0-12550 GCA_021029165.1 Cyphoderus albinus
ACGCTTGAGTTGAGCTGGCCAAAAGAATTTTTATAGTACCGCCTGCAGTTGGGGTAAAAAACCTTGAAGCCCAGTTGAACTGGGCCAGTTCTATTGTAGTGTAAACCTTTTTCTTGGAAATTTGCATTGTCTTCCCTCTATTCGCATTATCTATTTTGTTTTCACGGAAACAATGGACAGTTCACTCTTTTCACTTGGGAAATTCCGAGAAGTGGAGTTGCTATCTATCTGTTCAACGACGGCGAACAGTATAAAAGTGAAGCAAAGACGATGCCAGCCTCAACAAATTCTAATTACTGATTTAAAAAAGTCTCTTTATGAAAATAGTCTTACCTGACAATCATTAAGTTATCGAAAGTATTTATATATTAATTGCATTTATTCAGTGTAAATAATAAGCCATTGTAAACAATTTGTTGTTTTGTTTACTTGAGTATCTACCAAACACTAAATTTATGTTAAGCAAGACTAAAAATGGAAGAAAATGCAGAGAATGCAATTCAATGCAATGAATTTTTTGAGTGAAATGGCACATGACAACGAGGTTGACCCCATCATGATCATGAACAATGATGATATTTAACTGTAGCTAAATATATTCATCTCACTGTTGATTTGTATGCGAACTATAATTATCGAGCAATAAAATTACGTAATTGCTAAATTGAGTCAAAGCTAGCCTAAATTGATTAAGTTGCACACACAGCCTCGCGCACACAAATCAATAAATTGGCTCATATTATTTTGTCTGCTTATTGTTAAGTGAGTTGAGCTGAAGTTCCTTGTCAACACCATACACAATTCAAACTAGGCCACGTTTTATAAAAATTTTAAACAAACATAGGAAATCACAAAATCAACACCAAAATAGTCATTCGCAAACAACTGTTACATTTCCAAAAATCCGAAAACTGCATCGTAATTCGTAATGCACTTAATGTATTATTATTATTGTTGCTTGAGGTGGGCACACTGCACACTATCTTTTATTCTCACCGTTTTAAATCTCAATTACTCAACATTTATTTTGAACTATTTTAATTTAAGGTTAGTCATCATATCATCATAATTCTCATTATCATTAAATGGCACTTGCGTTGTGGCCTAAACATTCACGATGAAGAAGTCCGTCATTACTAGAACAATGATGATTGAGTAATTTCTAATCATTATGCACGCTCGTGTGATTCTACGGAAGAGGCGTTGAGAGGTTCTAGAGCTTTAGACCCTTTTGAGTAACATTTGAAATCTCGACTGGTAAAACGACAAAAATTAAATATTCATTTTGATTATAGAATTGAACAAACACAGGACGAATTTTCCGGGTCAGCGTAATAATAAAATATGCTGACTCCATGTGCTAATAGCAAAATAAATCTTAACCAAATTCATTTTGCGTTTCACTATTTTAGAAATTTGCATGACAGTCGCAGAAATTTTGTACACGTTTTTTTAATTGTAAAATCATATTAAAATTATATTATCCGAGTATTAAATTTCATATGCCATTAAGCGGGAAAACTACAAAATCAATTAGCAAAATTATGTCAGTTAGTATTTGACGATTACAACGAAATTGTCCTTTTATTCACACACTTACCAAAAATGTTTACAATACCTTTTACATTTCTCATTTCATATCCATTTCCACCATGTTTCCAGTTGAGGGAAAAAATTGTTGGTGTAATAGAGATAAAGACAAGTCTGACGAAAAAATAAAAATTCTACAATTTGAATCTCTCCTATACAAACTAAACGAGGCACTGAAAGACCAGCAGTTTAAGGACCGCTCTGACAAAATCAAATTCATTCAAAATTTGCTTGAGAAGCTGGGAAATGGTATTAAAAACCTTGGTTGATTCGATCGACATCGGTTTTCTTTTCAATCATGCAGCAATAAAAATAAAAATATTTGAATTTAAGTCGTTCCTGGTATGAATCAATCAAGAAATGTACAGAATACCTTTCACTTCTTCTACGGCTGTAACTCTCTTGGGATTGACTGACACCATTAGGGCAACTATACCGGCGACATGCGGAGCAGCTATAGACGTTCCGTTAATCTGCCTATACCAACTGTCACCAGCTGATACCGCTGAGCAAATTTCAACACCCGGCGCGGTAGTGTCCGGTTTGAATCGTTTCAGATTGTTGATTGGCGGACCACGGCTAGAGAAAATAGCTATCATGTCGTTGGAGTCACAGGCTCCCACGCCTATGTTTTGGCTGTAACCATAACAACACAAAAAATAATTTGCTATGTTTATAGTTTAAAATTCAATACGGTAATTATGTAACTTTAAAGATACTTACATCATGTTTCCATGACTGGTCATTGAATTGCATTTTGGGACATTGTTGGGTCCCAACACTGGGATAATGTCAGCTAGAATCCAAGCTTAAATCATGCTGAATCACGATTTCGACAATAGACAGGTTTATCACCATAGGAATTATTCACAACTCGAGCCGCCTTACTACAATCGTTGCCAGTACAAGTGCTCGCTCTCAATGTCAGACACATCCTATTTAAACTGTAAGACGAATCGTTCTTTTAGCTGTCCTACTTGCTGTCCAAGCTATGAAATGAAGGAACAGGAGATATTTCTTGATTGTCTCGAAGTGGTGAATGACTTTTTTGGAGTTAGGCTGTCTACTGTAATAGATAAGTTATGGTGTGATTACAATACGTTATTTATGGTATCACCAAAGAATTGTTTAGTAGAGCTTGAGCTTCTTCTACATTTTACTTCTTTTAGATGTAAATACTACTTTGAAGTGACTTAATAATTTGTATTACTGTCTCAATTAATCGGTTGCAAATTGGTGTGTTATAAGATACAATAATGTCTGATGAATTTATATTTTTTGATTTTTGGCTATGACTCGGAATGTTTTAATGGAATGTTTGTGTATTATTTGGATTATGACATGTTATTTATGGTGTTTGTAAGGGAGAGCAGCTTTTTTGTTGATTACGTAACACTCAAATAAATCAATCAATCAATACAATCAATCAGTACCATCCGGCTTTGTTGGGCAGAGCATGAATTGACCACATGCAAGTATCAAGGATTCCTTACAATTGGTGCCTTCACAACCAAGACATGCTATGAGTTTGGCACCCGGCGCGACGCCAATGCCAAATTCACCCATCATTGCCCCACTGTCGGAAAAAAATAGAAATTCAAAATATTGTCCTTCAAATGTCCCTAATTTATAGAAATTGATAGTCTTACATTGTGTTTTCTCGTATACAGATTTGGGAACGAACATTGTAATTTGATATCCAATTAGACTCCTAATGAATCACACTCCCAGACTTGTTAGAAACTCCCGAGTGGGTTTTTGAATACCATTTGCCAGCTTCTCAAGCAAATTTTGAATGAATTTGATTTTGTCAGTGTGGTCCGTAAACTGCTGGTTTTTCAGTGCCTCGTTTAGTTTTTTTAGGAGAGATTCAAATTCTAGAATTTTTATTTTTTCGTCGGACTTGTCTTTATCTTTATTACACCAACAATTTTTTCCCTCCGCCGGAAACATCGTGGAAATGGAAATGAAATGAGAAATGTAAAAAATAAAGTAAACATTTTTGGCAAGTGTGTGAATAAAAGGACGATTTCGTTGTAATCGTCAAATACTGACTGACATAATTTGCAATTGATTCTGTAGTTTTCCTGTTTAATGGAATGAAATAAAATATCGGAATAATATGACTTTAATGTAAAATTATAACAAAGAAAACGTGTGCAAAATTTCTACCACTCTCAGGCAATTTGCTAAAATAGTGAAACGCAAAATTAATTTGGTTATGATTTTATTTATTATTAGTTCATCGAGCCAACACATTTTTAATCTGACCCGGTAAAATTGGCTCCTGCTTGCTCCAAATTATTTTTTGCAAACGTAGTATTTTATAATCAAAATGAATACTTTCATTTTTGTCGTTTTACCAGTCCAGATTTCAAATGTTGCTCAAAAGTTTTTGAAGCTCCACAATTTTTCAACACTTCCTCCGAACAATCACACGAGCGTGTATATTGATTACAATTCACTCAAGCATCATTCTTCTTGAAATGTCGAGGTAATCCGTTGTACTTCCTTATCGTCAATGTTTAGGCCACAACGGCAAGAATTATCATGATATGATGACTAACCTTAAATTAGGGAGGACGAATTAAAGTGAATAAAAATAAATCTGTTGATTTGACAGAGCAACGAAAGATAAATGAACTAAAAATGAATTTAGAGCAAGCTTATAAATGCAATGTGTTACGTGTAACAAATGATGTGAAAAATTGCAACGACAGAGAAAAGCTCAACCGGTTTTTATACTAATGTCTGTAAAATTAGCGCTTGATGCTAAAAATCTTCACTTTATTATAAATTTCATAACTTGAGACTAGTTCATATGTTACTTTAAGTTAATTTACAGAATTTATTAAACATTTTTACAGATACAGAAAGGGCGTAGTTTTTTGTCAGCACAGTTGCCTTTATGTACGTTCTGATCTTCCATGATGATTTCACTTGGAGTGACAGATGGAAATACCCCGGTTGAGTTGCGACTTGCGAATCATCATCGCTTGGAAAACCGGGTCGTGGGGTGATTCGTGGACTATATGTAACGAAAATGTAGATTGTATCATTGCAAGAACTGGAAGTTACGGCCTGAGACGTTTCGTTGTTTATGAAATGTCGGCAATCGTTTTAGCCCAGGTTTCCTCATTCAGCAAAATCGCGGTTGCATTCAAAATCGCTCCTAGTTCGATTTTCTCACAAGATTTTGAGAAATTTTCTATTTTTTGTTCACTTCCTCAATCAGACATTGGGAAGCCGATACTGCCAAAAATGAATCGTTAACAAAGTGAATTTGCCTCTGATGACATATAGGCACCACAAAAAGGCGGAATTCCCGCGGATTCGCAGTTCCTTCCTTGTGGAAACAAACTTTGACCACTGTTCGGAATTTCAGAGGGTTTTGCCTGAAAATAGCGATTTTCTCTCCAGTTGTTATCGTCACTTTCGAATCTGTCCAGGTCAAGCATGTGCAGGAGGGTCTTGTACATGCCGAATGGCGATGTCACGCTGTTTTCACCGTTCCACTGGAGATTCTCGAAGGCTTTGAGGTATCTCTTAGAAAACCATGGACGCGATGGGCATTCTATTTTCAATTACAATTTCGTCAAACTCCTCTGGAAGGTTACTACTCCGAGGTCCGTGGTCAGCCAGAAGAAAAAACGCTGTATGGTTCAAGTGGCCGTTTCCATCGAGATATTTGATTGCATGAAGCAGACGTTTATCATCCCAAGGTAAGGTGCTGTAACTAACATGACTAACCCACGACAAACAAATGAAATTAAAATAAGGGCATTGTGTGGAATTAAACATCTCCGCCATTGCCTTCACGATGTCCAGAAGATGCTGAGTGACGAAACGAAAAGCCAAAGGCTTCTGCATCCTTGTTTAGGCTTAAGTTATGTTAGTCGCATAACTGTAAACGATTTTTGGTATTTTCTCACCCGGGCCGGAATCTGGTGCGGTTCTGTGTGTAGTGAAAGAACATTAAAGACATTTCTTATTGAGGCATTGTCAGTTTGCAAGAAAATTGCTCAGAGAGTGACTTTTGCTATTGTGCAATTCAGCTTTAAAGATAAAATGAAAATAAACCCCAACTGTAAAATACTGTATGTACATACCAAAATTGCCCCAGTTCAACAAACAAATAACTTACAATTAATTCAATGTAGTTGGACACATGTGAATATGGTAGAATTATAATAAAAACATGTACAGTAACACGCATGATAATACAAATGCTACTTGCTGCTACAATGTTTTTATTTATGTTGATACAATTGATACAGGCTAATCTTCATAGACGTATAATATATGTATGTATGTATGTATGTAAAAGTAATGTTTCTCTAAATAAACAAATCTCCTGTAAAGTGCCCACTGCCCACGAATTGGTAAACAGTCTTCACATCATACATCTAAAATTATTGTTATAAATTCGTCAACCCAACATGTAACTTATATGATATAAGTATGACCTGGTCTGGTTCAAAGTATCTAATTGTCAGTGCAGTAAATAAAAAATGTTTGTATTGCAGATCAAAATTACATTTCGTATTGTCATGCTTGATCATAATATGAAAAACCATATTTGATAGTATTTTTTATACATCACAAATGTTTTTATGTTTTAAACCTGAAAACAAAACAAAATACTGGAAAATGAGAATTTACCGTTTTCCTATCTGCAATCATGAAATGAAGCATCGCTGTAATAAAATCCATGACATTTTTACAAGACTCTCTGCATGCTAATACAATATTACAAAAAATTTGGTGCGAAATGTTTTTTGTAATAACAGATTATGCACAAATTAAATTTATTTATACACATATACATACACGTCTTTCTCTTTACCTCTTCCTGATTGCATCTTGAGATGAACTCTATTTCATTATGTAAGTAGTAATGCAGTTCAGATCAGTCAGCTTCATCTGTGTGGATGTAATCTGTTTGTATAAAACTCATGCATCAATTTCGTTTTCCACTTGCATAGGAACGTTTTTGTGCACTATCACACCCATCTGAACTGAGGCAAAACTTTTTTAGAATCCAGTAAGAATCATAGTAATGGTTATTGTGTCAATGACGCGAGACTTGTTTGTTCCAGCTGCAGAATCCAGCAATAGCAAAAGCCAAAGTGAGAATTGAAAGTTTTAAAAATTTTAAAGTGTCATTTGAACGTTATTTTTAAACTATTTTACTATTATAAAATCAAAATCAAAATAGAAATTTGAAATAAAAATATTGTTTAAGGTTACGTTGATGTCATTAAGCATGAACGCGCAGACGGACGAAAAGATTAATAAACTGTTAAAGTGTGATTTGTGCAACAAGTTGTTTTTGACATTGCAAAAGCTCAACATGCATTATTCTCGCATCCACAGTGAAAGGAAAAAGTTGTGGGAGTGTGTTAAATGTGGGAAATGTTTTAAATCAGTCCAGGGATGGAGGTATCATAATCTCGTTCATTCCGGGGAAAAGAAATTTCAATGCGAAATCTGCAGGAAACAGTTTTTAACGAATCAACAATTAGCAGTGCACGTGCGGAGCCACACCGGTGAAAAGCCGTTCGAGTGTCAGGTTTGCTCGAAACGGTTTGCGATATATTCAAACCGAACTGTGCACATGCGAACTCACACTGGACAACGCCCGTTCCAATGTACAAAGTGTGATGACGCTTTCACACAATTTATACAGTTGCAACGGCATTTCGTAAGTTTTTATTTATGAAATGAAATATTTTTGATGCAAAAATTCATATTTCGTACAAAACAAACATTTTAGGATGTATTGTTTTAACAACTAGATATTATATTTACTATATTATACCTTATACCAGTATTTTTTATATTTTTTCAGATGAGCCAACATCCAGGAGAAACTCTGGAGAGAGCCTAAAAACTCCAGGCAGCTGTGTAATGGTGAAATGAGAAGCCAATGGAAGTGCACCCTGCCTTTCTTAATTTTTCACCACAAAATTTCAAAGACTTCAATATTATTGTTGATATTTTATACTTTGAAATAAATCAAATTTAGCCTGCTCATGGATCCTTCTCATTTTGATGTTTCAAAAAATGTTTGATTTTTATTAGGCGATAAAATAATATGGCACTCAAATAAGCTATAAATTCCGATGACATGAAAACATTATGATGCACCTTGCACACACACAACCCGATTTAGCTTACACTGTTGAATGATTTGTTTGTATGAACATTTATATATACATAAGTTAGAAATATTTCCTTGCTATGAATATTTGCAATATATGTATTATTAATAAATAAACTGCATTATTTATGCATGAACATAGCTACGACATAGCTACGACATATATATTTGCTTAAAACATGAAATTTTGCTGTTTTTACAAGACTTTCGCCATTATATTCACTACTGATATTATTGCACGAAGAAATAGCACAGCCTGTAACAAAGCAAAAAATCAATTTTATTTAACTACTCGTTTATTAAAATATGTCGACTCGCAGTAATTGTAATCATAATTGCATTTATACGGGTAATGAGCAATTCCAATAACTCTTTACCGATCCAAATTAATTATTCAACTCGAAAAGAAACTTTCACAAAATAATAGATTTTGTGGATGAATCAATTTTTAAAGCAATTTTTCTCTTCTCATCAGACTTGGGACCACGGTACATACGGTGATTGTGAAAAGCAAAAAATTAAGTGTTATTCTGCAGCGATATTTATTTTCAAAATGAAAGAATTTTTTCTCGCTTTACAAGTACATACATAATATATCCATATCAGAAGAAACATGTACATACATGTATTTACTCATATGCGAATGAAGAAATCTGCAAATAATACACAGTAGAGTTCATGCACTGGTTTTCTTTTATAATGATTCTGTGCACTAACGGTCTTTAATACTCTGGTTTGGTACAATGCATATCCTTGACTGTACACCTCTAACGTTTTTGTTTATGTCGCATTTTAAATAGAACACGAACTGAATTGTACAGTAAAGTGTTTTGTAACTTATGCAGGGATTCGCTCTACGCTTTAATCGCTTAACGGACAACCAAAAAATAACTAACCGCCAAATCATGAATTTGACATTTACAACTAGTTTGACATTTTCGACCTAATATGACCTAAATACCTAAGTAATATTTATATAGGTACATAGTCCAGGGCAGAGAATAATATCCTGACTACAGCTTTTTATTTCAAAAAGTTAAATTAGATATATTTAAGTTTGTGCAGAGAAATTTATCGAAATTTTGCTTTTTAAAAACTTATTTTGTTCTTCGTAGTATAAAAATAATAAGTGTCCCGTGTATTATATTTTTAATAAATCATTTTATGTATTTATTTTAAAATCAGTTGTATTTGGATGTTATTTTTAAACAAGCAAAAATTTTATTTGTTATATTCATCATCGTCATATAAATTCAGACCCAGTAACAAGAGAAACCAGAGTTTTTAAAATTGCAAGAACTTTATAATATATTTAGTAGAATAATAACAAATAATTTATTACATAAAATTGAAATATAGTCATCAGCAACTGCAATATTATTATTAGAGTGAATAAATAAAATTAAGAAATGTTAATGCATATGTTGCCTGAATATGATATGTCCTCTGGTTTTATCTTCTTGCTTCAACAACACCGAGAAATCCACCGCCGGATTGAACCCAAAATGTTACCCATGCTCTCAGGAAGTTGAATAAAGAGGGACACGTTTATAAACGCAATTTTGCTGGTTATGGAAAACACGATTTGAAAAAATAAAATAAATTATCTCGACTTTTCGCAGTGTGGCCCGGAAGAATCTATTGAGGCTTTCAATAATGTTTGGCTGGTTGGTGTGGGGAAATTGAATTACGCAGCAATAACAGTTTATTGAATCCGCATCCTGTATTTTATTTGACATCCATCTAAATTATGTTGGGAGGGGCATCTAAATAGGTCATGTCTGGAAATTTTTTGTTTGAATATTGAAATTTTATTTTATTATCAGAAGGATTCAATGAAACGAAACAGAGAAATAAAAATTCTCAGGAATCGATTCTAACAACAAGGACGGATGAAGTGACAAATGGAAATAAATTGAGATTGAGAGTTGAGATCTTCCCGTGTAATAAATACCCAAACCCAATGCTAGGTAAATAAATACATTCGCAAGTTTCTATTACATATTACAAATCCAGGTTGCCTCAAGCATAGCTTTAGCATAGTGTAAATACGCTCGCAGTCAGTGAAGGGAAGAGACATGAGATGAGATGAGACAAACAAAAAGAAGCTTTTTGCTGAGCACATTCCCCGTTCAGAAATTCAGTCACATCGAGCGACCTGCAACCTAAGCAACCCATACAGCCTCGCAGTCGCACTCGCATGCCAACGAAGGAACAGACTGAAGATGAAACATTTTTCTTACTTTTTAGGTATTAAATGACTGAAATACAATATTTTATGGCGAAAATGATGACACTACAACAAAAATTATTTCACAAAGATACCTAAAGTCATAATTATTACGGGCGATAACATATCACTTGAATAAGTAAAAGGGTGATAGTCATCCGTGATAAAAACAAGTGAATGGCGACTTTTGCAGTAGGTACTGAATTGATCAACGAAATGAAACGAAATGAAATGAAAATATCATTTCTTTATCTGCGCAATAAAAAAAGCATTCGTGCATTATGTAACCAGATAAATGTCATCACCGTCACCTTGGTTCTCTTTTCATTTTTTTGGTTAATAGTAATTAGCTTTTGTTCACATCACATCTCTCTTAATTTCGTTCACTATTTTGCCATTTTTTTAGTTACTTTTTTGTTAAGGAAATGCAGTATTACCATAATATAATTTTTTTATTCTTTTTTTTATCAATTCTTCAATGAGTCACTGAAAAAATATTGAAATATGGCTAACGTGTGTGTGTAATCATATAATAATAAATTAATATAATACGAATATTATTGGCATTGTCTTTCCTTTAAGTGTTTATCATCATACCATTATGAATACCATCATACCAGGACTTTTCGTTGTGGAGACTGTAATGCATGTGCATGAGTGCAAATGTTGTTGAGGGGGAAAATAATCAAAAGATACAAAATACTAAAAGATAGAAGAAGAAATAATTGATAAATGATTTTCTCTAAATTAGCCCGAAATTGCTATATGGGTCAATTCTGAGTCGCTGATTTTATAAAACAATATTAGTTGGACCCCAACTGGTCACACTTGTACAATATAATTTGCAAGAGCTTAAAGGACATGAATGGCCTATTCTTTTAGTGCTCACGTCCGGGCGCGTGTCTCTCCTTCCGTTGCTCCAGGCTCCTGGGTCCACTTGGGGTCCCCATCGTCATCATCATCGAAATGATACAGTTCCAAATGTCCCTCAGCTATACACGTTTCAAACAGCATGCGGCATTTTATGCATTGGAAAATATTTTCTAAACAAATAACAGTTATCGATGTCAAATCAAGAACAGTCTGAATTTAATTTTGAAGAATTTTAAACTTAAATGAACTCACTCTGATGATACAAAATATGTCTGATAAATACATCAAGCATCATATATGCAAGCTTTCTTTGGGTTCACGTTGCGACACGAAAATTTGCTTTTCCAGGGGTCATAATGATCATGACGACTTTTGCAATTTCCAATGTGCTCCACGAATCTTCCCTTGGCATCCGAAGGACACCGGAAGTGACCACAATTTTGTCACTTGATTTCTAAGGTTGAAGTGGTTTGAAGATTTCGGCAATTTTCGAGATGGCCACATAAATTTATCTCGCCTTCTTCACTGTACGCTGTCAGGAAAGTTCTGCGCCTCCCGTTTTACTTGATGACCTTTGGTCTGACTGAGCCTGGATTGTTTTTTTCTTTTTTCCGACTCCAGTACTTTCAGTCTTTATAATAAATAGCCTTAAAATCATACAAAGCATAATTTTAAATGCTTAAAAATAAAGCATAATTTGGGTTGTACTATTATCATAAACAGCGCTCAAATCTTTGAAAAATGATTTCCACAATCATGGTCTTTTACTCGCTATTAGCAGCGAGTTTAGGAATAAGCAAACATAGTAGTGAAAGCGCAAATGATGATTATAATTAACTAAATTAGGCAAGATATTGAGTGTGCAAATGTGGCATCCACAAAAAGAAATATTACATACATACATACAGATATAGACTCCGTGAAGCTTATATTAAGTTATATAAAGTTTGGCAGAGAAGATGAGCAAGCACGATCCATGGCTCTATGCTCTACGTGCACGGATTTTCCTCTTTGCTTTTCTTTATTAGGTCTTTGCAAAGAGCTGCCTTTTCAGTTTGGAAGGCAAGCAAAGTAGAAGTGTGGAGTGAACCAGGTAAAAATGGAAGCTCTTGTCTAAAGTACATTATCCTTGCAGAAAGGAGAGAAAAAATGAGTTACTCCTCTTCGCTCTGCACTTCATTTCATTTTCGTTGCTAAGATTGAAGATGAAAAGCTAGAGACAGGTTCAGATAATTGTGTGCGTTGCAGTTAGTTACAAAGTTGGGTGTATTTATGCACGTACGTACGAGTAAATTTAAGTTCACTTAACTTTAACTTAATCAATGTTTGCTTGAAATCTGAACTATTTTATACAGGGTGTGCAAGATGTAAATACACGTTATGTAAATACATCATGTAAAAAGCATGTTAATACATTTTTACATGTCCAGGAATTTCGACATGGTAAAACATTAACATAGGAACCTTATGGGGTCGTATGTCAGGATGTATTTACATTTAACATGTATTTACATTTTCCCATGGACATGGAAAAATCCAAAAAACCCTTTTTCCATGTAAAATTACATACCCTGCTTTTTTCGTCCAAAGAAATCTAAAGCTACGAAAGAAAGTTGAAGCGTATCTGTGACAAGTTCCTTTTCAATTTATACATTACGAAATAGCAGTAGTTTTTGGTAGCGCGGTAGATTTGG
>VYYJ01004764.1:0-12548 GCA_021029165.1 Cyphoderus albinus
GCGACGATCCAAATTCAAGTGAATATTTTTAATTTTTCCGAACTCGGAAAAATGCCCTTCGACCTCATCCTCATTTGCTTCCTCATGAATCCCGGTGGCAATCAAGATCCAACCTTCAAGTGCTGGAAAATTGATTCCAAATTAAAAAATGGTTAATTTCCAATTCATTATTAGTTTTTTCATACGTATGTAGCCATTTAATAAAAGGGATAAACTTACAACGCTGCGCCTGAACATTAGACGGTTCACTCTCTGGTGCCGACGAGATCAAAGTGACGTGACCTGTGAGGCCCTCAAAGTTCTCCAGGACCTCGCGCCTTAAGTTCTCCGATGTAAAAACACGTCCTTTGCGCTTCCGAGCCTTTTCCTTCACCTTTTCAACACCGACTTGAAAAACAATAACAGTAAAAATGTTTAATTAATTCAACACTTTATTGCACTGAATCGATTGATCTCCGTTCTCTTCGCCACTTGGTTTCAAAATTAAAAATTCACTCATCAAAAGATCAAAACCAATCACCAATATTTAAAACCTACCGCTTTCGTCGTCGTCAATCCTCAAGTCATCGTCGTGATGAATATTAATATTATCTTCCCAATCAAGACTAAATGCCATTTTTAATAGCAATAGGAAAAGTTTGTTAAATCACCGTAACTTGAGTGTTTATTTTATTTTAATTAAATTAATTAATATTGTGAACCAACTTTTAAAAAAAACATTCAACGCGAAAATGCACTCGATCAGATGTTGCCGAGTCGGTATCTATTTTGTTTCGTGATCGTTTGTATGTAGTGTAATCATCTTTCAGAGATGCAGACAGCGACAGAGCCCAAGAATTCCAGTGAGTGGCGTCGCGTCGTTCATTCGCTTAAGGCTTGAAGGTGACCGTGAAACTTGAAAGTTTAACGATCCAGCTACAAAAACATTTTTTTAAGTTATAAAAAATATATTTTATAAAATCTGAAGCTGATTCGATTTACATAATATTGCCTTCGCATCTCATGAGAGATTTAATTTTTAATTTGACAAAATAAAATGCAGACGTAGGTTAAAAGTGGAGTAAGGGAGAAGATGTTTTATAAATGCACTTTTATTCGAGATTCGAGATTGGAGCAGAATCTACCTCTGCCTTCGTTTTTACTCACCTCGCTTATCTCATGATGAAAGACTTTCTCTTTCTTCTCGCTCCTGCCTTTCATTTACTAAAGAACACCGATTATTGTTGAAGAGTTTACCCTGAGGATAGATTGCATTCGGAGAGGAGCTGAGAAAATTTCTCCAGGGATTCACCTGATTTTTCTTACTTACTGCTCATTTTGTTTAGGCTCTTTCACATCCACTTGGCTTTATATTAGTTTTTCTCATTATCATTCTATTACAGCTTAGAGAATATTCCATGGATCATAGAGAAATGCGACTGACTGCGACTTACACTTTCGCAATTTTATATATTTAGTCATATCTATTCATATGTATGTGTTTGTTTGTCTACCTGTAAACAGGGATTCACCTGATTTTTCTTACTTACTGCTCATTTTGTTTAGGCTCTTTCACATCCACTTGGCTTTGTATTAGTTTTTCTCATTATCATTCTATTACAGCTTAGAGAATATTCCATGGATCATAGAGAAATGCGACTGACTGCGACTGCGACTTACACTTTCGCATTTTATATATTTAGTCATATCTATTCATATGTATGTGTTTGTTTGTCTACCTGTAAGCCCATTGCCCCGTTCTTTCGGCATTTCTTATTTTCGAGAATTATTTATTACACAGGTTGAACGACTTCTTTCGTCTGAACCTGCCCATCCGCCCCTTTCACTGACCATAGAGATCAAGTGTGTAGCCCTGAGCAAAAGATAAGGCAGGAAAGGGAAAAGTTAGAGAAGAAAGCCCATGATAAACAAAACAATTCCTCTCGCATGTCGTTCGCCCAAGCATACAACATAGTAATATAAATAGCAAGCAGAGCAATGCCTTGCTCTAAAGATGAAGAAAGTCAAACCAGGAGAGAGTCGTAAATTACTCAAGAAAGTAGGCGCTGCTCTTCGTGGTGCTGAGTGAAGTGAGAAACTAGAAGACAAAAAGTTTTTCATTGCTTTGCTCGCTGACTTTCTCTTCCTCACTCAGTTGTGGCAGCACAATAAGGCACAAATTAAGTACACATAGGCTCGGCTAAGGCTCGTGAAAGTCCAAAATCTAGAAGCCTACTTTTCATAATAACTTTCAAGAACAGAAGAGCACGTTATTACGTACCTATTTATATTCATATTAGAAGAAAGTTTAGTTTGCCTCGGTGGACTACCTAAACGAAAGTATAACATGGCGTAATAATATTATTGTATTCACTCGGGCATTCTGATTATGCCATCTTGCTTATAAATAATAAATAAAATATTATTAAGTTTTGTAGTCTGCTGTGCAAATAAATTTTGTGTCTGTGTCTGTCTCACCCACCACCCAAATGTATCACTCACTCACAGCACAGAACAGCTAACGTACAGAGAAAAAAAAAACTTTTGAATGATACTGGACTGCTCCACCTCAGAGGCACTTTTTTCCCCTTCCCCGAAGTACTTCAACTTTGTTACTTTTGTAATGTAACCAAGAATTTTTCTCTTTATATGTAATAGTGGTGTATTAGTTTTCAACTTCATGACTTTTGATATTTAACACACCTGACTCTGAATTATTCACTTTAATTCATCTACTTTTTCATATTTATTCATGGGCACTTTTTTGCATCCTAATAACAGTGTTGTTTTATTATGTATTCAATCAAATCGTCTTTTTGGGGTACGATTTGATTAAAAGTCAGTGAATACTATAGAATAAAATCTAGTTTGGTAGTTTTCTTAGCCTTATTTTTTAAACAATAATCGACAATGAAATTATGTAAGTAGTCGTTTGGATGGGGTTATGTAATTCTACAGAGGTTATTGGGTAAGCCTTTTGATGAATGATTTTCAATTCTCGACGCTAACGCTACGTGCAACATTAATAAAACAGTTTTTTAATTACGTAAAATATTTGTCTAGAGGTTTTCTTCCATGAAACAACAAAATCTAGAAAAAATTCCCAGTCTTTGAAATTGAACCACGCTTTTGTGCTATTAGCCAAGTACCTAAGATTGTTGACGGGATGGAAAGCAAAGTAGGTATTGGTGCATGGAGATGAAGCCTATGAACTAAAAAAACAAAACAAAAAACTACATACGTAAGCAAAATATGCCCTTTCCAGATTTGCCTTACCTTTATGTATGTAAATTACTGTTAACAGGGCGAGGCGAGCAAAAAGGTAATTTTCTTTACTATAAATTTTACTTTTGCATCATGTATGGAAAAGGTAGCGTTATTTTATACCAAATGTAAGTAATACTAAAAAGGAAGGGAACGATGCGTCCCAGTAGCTTCCTCTAAGCTTTCTCCCAATTTGAATTGATTGTCTTGTAAAAAAGAAGGCATATTCTGTGCAAGTCTTCTTAATTAGACATGCATACCTCATACCCTTTACAAAAGCCTTCGAAAGGAATGGATTACAAGCATAAAAGCATAAAAAGCTTTGAAAAGGAGAAGTGGGGGAGAAAAAGGAAAAAAAAAACTTTTATGCATGCACATCTCTCCAAGAAAGGGGTATTCCATTTAATCTCATTAATGAAACAAGAGCCTTTGGCAAGGCAGAGTGGCAGGAAAGGTATGCATGAATGCATGACTTGAATTCGGCGTAGATTTTGCTTCTTTGAAAGAAGCATTATTGTCTGGTATCGCGGTGTCAGAAGTAAAAAGTCTTCATGACGGCATGCAATGTGAACTTCTACATCTTTTTCGGAGTTCAGTAAGGTATAAGACAAAATGCACATTTGTCATGTCATAGATCTACTTGCTATTCTATAAATGAACAACTTTTTCTATCAAAAATAAAACTTTATTGGGTTTCTTAAAAATTCTGAACTTCAACAATTCCACATTTTATTCAGGGAAAGTATGTTTGTAGGTATTCTCCTTGTTCATTGGATTACGCATTTTTACCTTTTCCTTTTAAATTCTTTCATTTACAG
Source organism: Cyphoderus albinus (assembly GCA_021029165.1). Taxonomy (NCBI): domain Eukaryota; kingdom Metazoa; phylum Arthropoda; class Collembola; order Entomobryomorpha; family Paronellidae; genus Cyphoderus; species Cyphoderus albinus. Next base: position 4,062 of record VYYJ01004764.1, read on the forward strand.
GCGCCTTTGTCGTTTCGTTAAAATTCTGAATTGTGGAGTGAGTGGAGAAAGAATTCTGGGGCAGTGGTGATAGAATAGTGATGGCTACTTAATTTGTAATTATGCTTTTTTGCCTTTAGGTTTATACTTCCACTTCTAGATCTGCAGAGCATCACCTGGAAGGATAATCGTGAAAGAATTCTGTTTCATTTTGGCCCTGTTTCCTTGAAAGATCGTTTACACCTCAAAATAAGTTGTAGACATTTCTCAGGCTTAGCTTTTCCTCTTTGTCCGAGCCGAGCACGCGTGTGGCTTCTCACAATAGAATTATGTTTGTGGAATTCCAAGATTTCTAGAAAGCATTCACCTTGCTTTTACAAGTCAAAGTCCTTGGAAGCCGCTTTCTTCGTACACAAAAGATGTCTCTGGTTTCACTTTCACTCCACTGCTCCATCCAAAAAGTTTGTAGGTAGCCGGCGCGGTGTTTCATGCAATACTTTTGCTTAACTGCAAGCAGAAGACGAAAGCCAAGAGAAAGCCAATGCATTATGCTGGCTGCATCCATCCATAAACATTGCCGCGATAAAGAGATCAATACGTCTGAAGCACACACACTTATCCTGGCAGCATTGTGCCCGTGCCTATTTTCCAGAAAGAGATAAAGAGGAGATGAGATGATAATATCACATCGCAGAAAACCGTTCCGTACGACTTGCTTTACTAGAAATAAATAGGTATGCATCTAAAATTTATAAGACATTCAAACAATAAAGGCGAAACTTTTTTCGCAATGTATTTCAATGTGTCTCTCTCTAAGTATCTGTATACATACACATGTGTTCGCTGACATTTTGCTTATTATTATTATTGCGTCTATAAATTCACTTTCGAGAAAATATACAGCTTCGTAATATATTTTTTCATTATTATTCTATTTCAGAGAAAATTGCACTGAGCATCGGCTCTATCTTCTCCTGGATGATGATGATATGATGTAATGGAGATTTAATGTGAGTACATATTACTATTACTACAATGGAAGGCGTGTACAGTTGGCTGGTTTGGTGCACAAGATCTACTGCATGCAGTTATGAAAGGTATTTCGTTATAAGTTGTACGAAAGAACGAAATGAACAGGCCATTTCATCTGTATGGGGCGGTCGTCAAAAAGGAAAACTTTTGGTATGGAGTTACCTAATGAAATGGAAAAGATGCTGGGATACGGCGTGTCTTCCAAAAAGAAGAATAAAAAGAAAGTAAATGTTACTTGTGCACATTTAGGAAATCATGATGATATGATAGCTCATTAGTAGCATTTGTAAGTTGTAAAACGCGCACCGCCATGAATGACGTTAGCAAATGAGACGAGCGGAAATAGTTGTTTAAAGAGAATGGTTAAGGAATTGAGTCAAGTTAGCAAAAATTATGCTCAAGTCATGGCCTGCCCAGGAAACTAGCTTAACTTTGGCTCATTATCCACATGTGAGCACACGTGAATGTGAGTGAATATTACCGCTTATTATTAATGCTAGTTTCAAAAGAGTTTAGGGGAAAGAAACATTGTGGAATATTTCATCGTTGACAATTAACCTTTTCATAGATCATTAATAAAATAATACACCGGTGGACTTTAATGTTCGTCTAGCGTAGTTTTACGTGTGTGGTTGCTTTTTATACACAAATTTCCAAGGAATAAAATAAGAACTGACCAGCTGATGCGCAACCAGAAATTCTTTGCTGACCCAGATTAGTTTTATAGCACACACACACACATGATAACGTCACAACCATAACCATTCTAGCTGTCACATTCAAAGGATTGCAAGTAAAAGGACCATCTCGGCCACCGAAACTAGTTTAACTTACTTTTTCGTGCAGAACATCTGCCAGCCCACAGCAGAATCAGTACCATAGAACAAGTAAAAGCAAAAGCAGTAGCAAAGCAGCTGCCGTTCCAGAAAAAAAATATTCTCTTACTCAGTCAGTTATTTTCTCTTTTCACATCAAAAGTTTCATTTCATCATAATATACAACTCACTCAACAAAAAAACTTGCCAACAAAAAAAGGAAGCTGCGATGTTCAAAATGGCACACTCACTCACACAGAAGAAGAGAAAGTGGAAAAATGTAAAATTGAATGGATGCCTTTGCCTGTCACTTCTTCTCTTGTTACACTTTCCTCTTTCTATTATGATGATCAACTTTTATATCATTCTCGTCTCGTATCTTTCCCTTCGACTGTATGTACCTACCTACCGCCACCGTATGCACAGTTAAGTCAACAAAAGTGCACCATATATTTTTCTACAAGAACATTAGAAAAGAAGGGTGGAGCATCTCTGCTGATGTACCGTAACGTAACAATAACACTTCGTCAATGATCCCTCTTCTTCTTCTTCTCTACAAAAAAGTTTCAAGATTCAAGAGCAGCAGCGGACTTCTCAAAAGAAGGGGTAAAGTAGACAAGAATTGGATGTGTGTGTGCGTTCCTATTTATTATATAGGTTGTTTTGCCATGGTCGTATATTTTATAGCTCATCCATTCAGCAACTCAATGAAGCAAAGGGAAAAGTAAACCCGATTTTCTTCTTGTATGAATGAACCCCTTCTTGTAAATGTGGCATAAGGATTGAGAAATAATGGTGACCATTGCTGCACATCTTCTCTGTGTATATAACACACTGCATTTTTCTATCTGTGCACACACTGGAAAGGGCTTATTTGATCTAAAAACTTGGGAGAAAGGAAAAGAAAGCAGCACGTTCTTTCACTCACCATTGTATTCCTTCTCTCTGACTGACCTGCTGTTATGCTGCTCTGATCTTTATATAGAAATAGAATGCTCGCTCTTCCAGCGGCCAGATAGATTGGAAAATATACAAGAAGAGTCCGTTGATTGTGCACAGAGGCAGAGGCTCCAGAAAGAAGCAGCAGTTTCTCACTAGTTTCTCACTGCTTCATTCAAGATAGGACACAGAAGTTTCGTTTGCGTTGTTGTCTATTCGAAAACGGTGTGCTCTTGCAGTATTATACTTGGCCACTGCGACTATAATTTTTTTCTCTGAAAAGAGAGTGAAAGCATGGAAGCGTAAGAAAAGAGAAGAAAAATTCAAGAGGAAATCGATGTAGGCATGAGAGAATCGATCTGTGTCCGTGTTCTGTGTCCTTCCATTCCAGAGACCCTTTTGTGCTCACAATGGGAGAATGTGGATGTGTGGATGCTGTGTGTATATTGTGTATTGCGCTTAACACTGAAAATACCCAATTCTTTACAGATATTCAAGCTTCACCTCCACTCACTCGCGCCACACAAAAAAGGGCACCCTAAAACCTGAGTTTCTCAAAAAATGAGAGGTAGAAAATAAATGTGAGAACCGTGTGTGGTCGTGGTAAAAAAGCTTTACTCAATCTTCCTACGCCTTAGTTGGCCGTATATGCTTCCAGTGTAAACATGCTTGTCCCTGACTCACTGTCGCCTTCCATTCTCACATGCTACATACACCCTAAATTGACTGATATTGTGTCTCTCTCTTCCTTTCTTTCGCCTTTTTCCTTTCCACTTGTCGATGTGGTGCTTTAGAGAGTAAAATAGTTTCTTTCTTAAATCATGTATCTATACCCGGTGAGGTTGAGTTGAAGGACATATTGAAAGTAAGTCAACATTGTACTATGTGAGGTAAGCTGTGTTGTAACGTAACTAATAGAGAAAAGAAGACACTGAAAAGAACATTTACACAACGACTAGAACGAGGTATTTTTGCGAGCTGGGAATGAAATGACCACAATAACCACTCATGGTGGCTTGCTCCAGTTTTGAATTCCTGTACAGTGGTTCCCGGAGGAGCACTCCCACAACGTTGAAACTGAAGTTGGGTACGTACCCAAAGTCTCCTCTCTCCATGAATTAGTAACGATAATGTCTGGTGAGCTGCTTTCTGGAATTTTGTCCACTTTTATGAAAAAGATGTCATTACATCTGTCCGGGATTAAGAAGTCCCTCCTCTTTCCTTGTCGTCACTTATACCAGACAAGTAAGCATCTAGTTACATGAATGTGTCATGTATCTCCTCCCCTGCATTTTCGCTGGCATTCGTTTGATGATTTTAATGATGGGGTCAGAATGGACGAAGAAATGAAATAGTGAAAGAGAAACCTGTGTAATCTGGTGGGTTGAAATCATTTCCATTCTTTACCCTTCCCGATGATTCTTTTCTTTTCGATGCTCGTTCTTCTTGAATAGTCGTTAGTCTAAAACCTATGTAGTGAACGAATAAGGATCTCATCTCATCAAGGAGATGAGTTCTTTTTCTCTGTATTTCCACTCTATTCCTTTCACTCGTTTTCTCATAGATTTGTGTGGCAATGGTTTGGTAGTTGTATGCCATGCCAAGGCAAGACAGCTTACTAGACTAGTACATATGTACGCTATACCACGGTCCATTGCCTAAATGGACTTGGTTATTTTTTGGTTGGTGGTCCTCAATTGATTAATGTTTTTAGGCCGATGTGCCTGGCCTGTGATTTTCTTCTTTTGTTCCTCTCTCACGTTGTTTACCCTTTGCTCTTGCTCTGTTGATATATTGTTGGGTTTGAGGTCGTCTTAGGTATAGAAACGCGGCATACTATGTAACGTAACATTCGAGTCTCGAGAAAGCCAGAATCCATTTACTTTGTAATGCAGCACATCTCCGCCGCTGCTCCAGTAGTAGGTATACACAAAAGACAGGAAAAGAAAATGAAGAAAGCCTTTTCTTTACTCTCATATAAAAAGATGAGTTAAATTGTTTTTCGGAGAAGTTTTTAGTCGTTATTGTAGGATCGTGCTCTTTGTAGTAATAACATGTAATACTGTTGATTGACTTCGGAGTTTTTTTAGGTGTTTGTTTGGCAATTGAAATTGAACCATGTTTCATGTCTGACTTGGTCCATTCTTTCCTGCTCACTCACTCACTCACTCACTTTTCCTTTCTTTCAGTCTGTTGTTCCATTTACTTCCAGCAGCAGAAAGCAGAGTGAAGGTCTTTTCATCTTGTGGAGGCGAGTTATAGGAATCATGATAGGATTATTTATAAGAAAGCAATTCCATGATGGATCTGTTTGGCTCTTCTCATGATGCCACCATACATATCATATTTGAGCATGATTTATTCATACGAAAAAGGTTGCATTATTACAAAAGAATGAGCATGGAGCACACCAAAAGAGAAAGAAAAACTAACACAACACGAAAATCGTTTAGGCACTGATGTTGCTCATGCTTTTGCCCCTGTTTTACTTTTTTTCGTGCCAAAAATATTTGAAGGTTAGGTTTACGTTACGTGAAAAAAGTTACGCTTTCCTGGGGCTGTTGTGTGGTTTCTCTCTCAACTTCCACAACGTAAGTTTCTCACACTCGAGGGAAACTATCTGCATGATGGATATTGGCTAAGATGCTGCAACCCGATTGACCTTGGTTCCTAAAGAAGACGTATTTATGGTTTTTGATATTGCCCTCAATTTCTTATAAGTGACGTGGCATGACAGCAAAAGGAAAACATTTATATTAATATTGATTCTCTTTATTACTTTAAGTTGGCTCGTTTCAAAATCCTTTATGATCGATTGAAATACATAAACATGGCTTAATGCATTTTATTCTATTAATTGCATAACGCTTTTTTGTTTTTTTACTGTGCAAGCAAATTGTTAAAATGTGTTTTGCATATGAATTACTAAACCCTTTTGAATGACAGCGTTACCACATCGTATTTCAATAAAGGAATCATTGAAAAGAGAAAAATAAATGCAATAGACGTTAAATATTACATAAGTTTGGTTTTTGAAAGTTTCTGAGAACTGTAAATGGTAGAATGATGTACTACATAATTTATCTAGAGTGCCTCTCGAACAAATCTCAGACTGAAAGTCCACTTTATTTTCTCTGTTGTACTTACATAACAGTTTCCACAATCAGAGATCGAGTAAATTGGATATTTTGAAGGTCCTGCTCGTTGTTGCAGAATCCGCTTTAGCTTTGTTCATTCGTCCGATTTTGCTATTTCGCTAATTCAAATCAACTGTTGGGATTTTCTCTTCTTGTCACGACGAGTGAGTGATGCCTTGAAGTAATAACCTTAATTTCGTGATACATTACTCAAAACTCAAAGAATACTTTTTTGCACTGCGTCTTCAAAGAGACATAATAGCAGTACGTAGGCGGTTGATTGAGCTTTTTGAGTAAAGAAAAGGATAATAAAAGATTCCGTCTCGAAACGGAAACAAAGCAGTAAGAACTGTACTTATCAGAATGAGAATGCAGAATGATTCGTAGAAAGGATTTGGTGGTAGACGTTGTTTTATTTTATTTAATGTTTTATATGCAATACCATCACCCTTCGAAAGGAAAGAGCGAATTAAAGCAGGAGCGTACTAATGCACATGAGTTAATTAACGCATCCATTAAGAACAAAGGCTAATGAAGTGAAAGGAAGATGAGTGGGAAAGCGACAGGAAAGCGAGCGAGTAAAATAAATGAAGTCTCTTCAGGGTAGATTGAAGTCAGTTAAAAAGCCTTGCAAAGCAAATAACGATTTTCCTCATCTTTTTTTTTGAGAAATTGTGTTCAAGGTTCACGATAATAGACGGACGTGATGTGATGAAGAAAGGAACGTGAAAAATCTAGATAAAATGAAGAGTGTGCATTTGATAGGATCGTAGTGTGTAGTCATGTTATACTATATACCTGTAAAACTATTATTTTTAACTTATCAAACCCTTCCCAAGACAAATGTATCTACCTAATCTCACACTAATTCTTGAGTGCCGGAGAGTGTGAAAAGCTGACAGGTTTGAGTGATTTTTATTAAGTGGAGCGATTGCATCGTTTCGCTTTCCGGCGAAATTCTGAAAAAGAGTTTTTGTCTCGGTTTCTTTCTTCTTTTCAAGGTTGAATTAGATTTTCTTAACACTCACATAGTATAATTTTAAAGCAATGAGTGGGCGGGAGTATTACAATAGAGAACTAGTTTGCATTTTATGGTTTTGTGAACGTAGAAGTGGATTTTTTCATTGTGAAAGTTTTTGTGCTACATGTACTGTTTTAAAACGGCTCCTAGCTAACAAATTTTTTATTGACATTAGATATGGTTTTTGCACAATGAATTTTCCACATAGAAAAAATCGAATTTGCACATTTTAATTTCAACAATTATACCAGTTTTATGCATAGAACTTATTTCAAGGACTTGTTTCAAACTAGGCCATTTGAAAATTAACTTTAAAACGGCAAACGACTCACTTTTTTCGCATACCTCTANGGACTTGTTTCAAACTAGGCTATTTGAAAATTAACTTTAAAACGGCAAACGACTCACTTTTTTCGCATACCTCTACAGTTTCTTAGTTGGTCTTGCATGTTAGCAGTCATTTTTGAAAGTTATTAACGGTTTATGTCTAGCCTACTCCTGGAAATGTGGTGTTCCTCCTATAAAAGTAAAGCATAATTACCAAGACGGGATACGCTGCTCTTTAAGACATTTTTGAATAGTAAGCGAAATGCAAATTTCTAAACATGGCAGAGGGTTTTATTCCACAGTTTTCAGTTTTACTTAAGAAATACTTCAAGGTTGCAGAAAACGGAACGAAAAAGTCTCCATTGTAGATTTGCTTCATTAAAAAGTCATGATCACCAACATAAAGAAATTTTTTTATATGAAAATATAAAAAAGGAAATACTCATCTCATTTCCTCATTAGTTAGTTAACTACAAAAATATAAAAGTGTTTTCGTCATCCATTTTATCTTGCTCTATGGTGGAATATTTACATTGGCAATTCTATTATTAATGAACTTTTTTCTTTCAAATTCATTTCTTCAGGTTCTCATCTCTCCTCGTTGGTACGAACGAATATTTATGGAGCGTGAGAAGCAGCAGTGCATCAAATTTCAGTTCACTTTTCAAAAATTAAATGAGTTTTTTTCCAGGAAACAAGTGAAATAAGCAAAAAAATCCGTCCGTGAGGGTGACGATTAAATGCGACGAGGAAAGCCATGAATGCTAATTATTCCAATGTAGACATGCATAAAACATGCAGCAGACATGAGTGAAAGAGATCAAAAGAAATTTCGGAGAAAGCTTCTTAATTCCTGGGGGTATTCCGTGCCAAAATATTTTTTACAAAACTTAAAAATCATCAGTGTGGTAAAAATATCCATAGTTAAATTTCTCTGAAATGTTGGACCAGTACGACGTTTGTTAAAATCGTAAGCGAAACGCAATAATTTATTATATAAAGATTTTTCATTTTCTACTGGTTTCTACACGCCTCACATGTAAAATCGAAAATTTACTACAGGAACTAAACTTACTTAACTTAATTAAAGATTTTTTTTTCAAAGCCTAAAAATTATTAAAACAGGTTCGCTTAAGTAACGGTACAACAATGGAGTTATCGTTTATTTCTAACATTGTGTAACGCTGATGGCTATTCATCATTGTCACAAAAAATTAAAAGTTTAGCCCAAAAGCCA
>VYYJ01004765.1:0-12547 GCA_021029165.1 Cyphoderus albinus
ATAGAAATAAAACCTATATTTAAGTGATCCTATGCATATGTGTTAATAAAATTTAGATTAAATCAAACACTTGCTTTGGCGATGTGATGCTTGAGGTAATTATGTCAATAAGATACGCATACATGTACCTATTAACTAATAGCCAATTAGGCATACTTATTTAAATAGGTACATCTTTAATTTAAGCATCTATTAGCTTTATACATTTGATGAGGTTGAAAATTAAGTTTGTTAAATTTGTAAAGATATCAAATGTCAATATTAATTGATTGAATGTTAAAAAACGAATTTCATTCCGAGTCTATGTATTGTCATAATTTTGCATAACTTAATCTGAAATTATATTTTGAATGAAGTTGAGATAATTTTTGTAAGAAAATTGTCAAAACATGCTTTTGTTTATTTTTACAAAAAAAAAAACATTAAAAACTTAACTTTACAATAAACTGCCTATCTGCCCTTTGTATTTGTATTATTGCTTGGTACTTTTGTGCCTGCCTAATAAGTGTATTGGTTTAAGTGAAATCGTTTAAAATTTCTAACATATGTATTTTATACGTTTAAAGAATTACACCAGAATAATATAAAAATGTAATGTTGGTTTTTAACTAATTTCCTATGTATATTCATTCTCCGATAATTTAGTAAAAGTACTTGTTATTATCTACCTAAATTACTCAATTTTTCACAAATGTTCTATCCATTTACTATTATTTAAAATTTAAATTTAATTATCCAATTTCCGTATTATTACAATTTTTAGATTTCCAGTAATAACTATAAAATATGTACAGCGGATATAAATAATATTTCATTTCATAAACTGCGTATGTATATGTATGGTGAAAGGAAAAAAAAAATTCAAGGTGAAGCTAAAGAGGAAATTGTTTTTTTATTTCTTGCTTTGAAAATTCAGTTTATATACATATTATATAGACTTCAAGAGTTTAAAAGTACTGCCAGACCAAAACATTGCCATTAATATTTTTTATTTAAAACTTACGTTTCCGGAAATTTAGTCACTTTTTTAAAATAAAAATTAAGAAATCAAAATGTTAAGTAGCCGCATGTACAGAATTTTTGCTCTGTTAAACATCCTCCAACGTTTTGGAGCCACTACTTTGACATTCGACCATAAACTTTTGCTCTTTGACATTGTTAGTAGTGAAGACAAAGGCGGTGTGAAAGTCACTAAGCAGGTTAAGTTAAACTACATTTTACTAATTGCTTGGCTGCTCTTGTCCTTATTTAGTTTGTACCGGGAAATAACCCACAACAATGGTGATTTGGAACTGGACCACATTTATGTCACATTGATGTTCTGGCTCGGACTGTTTATTTCAACCGTGCTGGTGTCAATGATTTTCTGGTTTTCATCAGAAATCCGCGTGAACGCCAATGGGATTTTGGTTTACTGGAGAGATTTTCAGAGTAAGTAACTGTAAACTAAAGTTGCAATTATAAAATAATTCAAAATTACGATTTTTATTGAAAGTTGACTTATTGAAAGTTTTTCTCTTGTTCTATTTAGGAAAATTTTTGCCAACTTTTGACCCCGAGTCCAGCAAAATTAACCTAATCATAGACTGCATCGTATGCTTCATTTCCGCAAACATCATCCTCAGCTACTTTTGCTTTTTCCTTTTGTGCTGCTGGGATCCGAGCAACTCTCTATTTTTAGCGCAGGTCTTCATTCCAGCAAAATATTGCAATTTTCTAACCGCCTTGCCTATAACTTTACTTCATGGTTATCTCTGCATTTTCATTGCAATCAACATTTGCCTGGTCGGTGGCATGGCTCAGGTTTACCCGTTCTACACCACGGTCCTTGTTACACGCGAACTTCGACTTGATCATGACAAAGAGAAGTTTAGGCTATGCCCTTTTAATGACCTCTGTACTGCATTCAGGTCATTCCAGGTGATCAACGCCATTGTGATGAGCAAGTGTGGGATGATAATATTTCTGGGAGAGGGGGCAATGCTCGGGATCTCGGTTTTCATTAACTTTGTCCTAATTCGTTATTGGGGCACTCTAAACGTTTTATCTAGAACTGCGTTGGTCACGGGGTCGATGGTTGGATGCTTGTCGTGGTCATCGTTGCTGGAACTGGGGAGCTACATGTTTGTTCAGGGACGGAAAGTGATTTGGTCTTGGAGGTCGTTTCAGTCAACGTCGTGGAAGTGGAAGTCAGAGTCAGAGTTGGAAGGAAAATGGATGAGGAAATTTGCCAAGAGCTGTGCTCCCATTGTTTACTGCTACGGGAAAACTTTCGTGGTGAAGAGAGATACTATTTTGAATTATCATCGAAGTGTGACTTGGGGTATTTTTCGAGCTTTGCTTACTTTATGATTATTAATGCCAGCAGAGATATTTTAGTATTTCAAAGATTTTTAATGGCAGAAAAACCTGCATTGCGCAGTCAATTAAATATTAAAATAAAAATTAATAAATTATCACGCTTTTACTTAATCGTCATTATGTCAAGCTACATAGTCAAACATTTAAGCCTCAGTGGCTAATCTGCATGCACTTTAAATAATGGTATAAATAACGTGATAAATAATCTGTCAGTTTGATAAAATTGTTTCCACCCACTTGCTACTCATTTACGGTTTTGCGACAATTGAATGAGTCGTATCGGTATTTGTGTATCATATAATTTCTTTAATCTTGTCAGTTCATGAGTCATTTAGATTATGTACGTTTAGATTACGTTGATTTAAATAATATATAGCCTTATCCAGGATTCACAGCAGCATTTTGTATTTAACCATGGACAAAGAAACAATAACGCGAGCGGCGCTGGGTAATATCGCCTCGTTCGGGTCCCTCTACGACGCCCGATCCGACAAATTCTGTGGACTGTCACTTTTCAAGAGAAAAATACCTCCCCAGACAATCACATTGACAGACTCGAATTTTTCAGATATCCGCTTGATTCACAGTGACAACATTTCGGAAAAGTTTCGAAAATTCAATGTGCAATCCGAACTGCAAATCTCCGTTCTTTCTGGACTCTTCTCTGTGGATGGATCAGCGCAGTATTTGAGGGACCGGAAGAAATCTGCGAGAACTGTAAAAAGCTCACTTTTATACAACATTAAAACGAAAGACGAAAGGGTGAATGTGTTTCACGAGGACTTAAAGGAATGCTTCGCAATCAACCCCATTGAGGCAGATGTGGCCACCCACGTGGTCACAGGAATTTCCTGGGGCGCCAGTGTCGTGCTCTCGTGCTTCTGCGAGAACAAAGAAAATCGCAATGTGAGGGACATCGAAAACGAGCTGTCGTCATCCCTAAAGATTTTGAAGACGTCGATTTCGTCAAAACGGAATACCGAACTGGGTCAGGCTGGGTCGCAATTCGAGATTCAAATTTTTGGCGATATTTTACCTTCCGATGAAGAACTGCCAACGACCACGGAGGGAGCTTTGGAACTCATGAAACGTCTTCCCTCCTTAGTGGCCACTTGTAACGATGGAAAAGGCAAGCCATTGGGTTACTCCATGATTCCACTGGGAATTCTCCAAAGTTATCTGCAGTTCAAGGTGAAAAGTTACACGATGTTGAGGTCACTGGAAGAGGCCAGCCTTCTAAGAGTTATCAGATTGTTTGAGGAAATGGCCAAGATACAGCAGAAGCTCCACGATATCTACCAGGATGCTCTGGAATATCACTGCGTAGAGGAAGCCGACCTTCGCAAAATTAAGCGACTCAAGCAGGAGTCAAATATCCAGGAAACTATATTCAGATCAAAGTTGGCGTCAACCCTGGTCAAAGTGAGATCTTCGGAGGGCGATATGCACAGTATTGAGAATCTTCTGAAGGAATTCCACGGCAGTGAATTTTCTCCAGAAATGCTGTCCACTGAAATCAGATCATGGAGCGAAATCAGGGAAAGGGTCAATTTCGCCAGAAATCTGGCTCAGCATGGGGTCATCTACATTGGATTGGACATGTCACTGGAAGACGAAATTTTCAAGAGATTCAATTCAAAGTCGTTCATCTTCTACTTCACAAGAAAGTGGCAAGCAAAAGAGCAAGGGGATTCGATTCAGCGACTGGGGAAAAATAGAAGCGTGTTTTTTCAGGAAATCATGAAATCAAATGAAGACTCAAATGAAGACCTAAAAGTCTGTTATTTCGCTGTCGACTGTGATATCCATCCTAAATATTTAACCGAGATGAGTTCATCGAGCAGAGTTCAGGTTAGCTCGTAAAACATTTAAATTTTTGTAATAATAGCATCTCCTAAATAAAATGAATTACACAGGTTATTCAATCTGGACACGTCTTATCTGACGACCTCCTGGCCGATAAGGAATCATCAGAGGCGATATCTCTGGCACGGTGTGCCTCGGTAAATGTGATGAAAATCCTTGAAAAGCCGAGCAGTCGCATAAAGCTGCAAATTCCCTGCACTGGCATTAATTGCAATCCCGCACCGAGATACACCTGGACGTGTGAGAAATGTGTGGCTCACCTTGAATATGGATTTGATGGTTATCTGTACTGCGGCTGTGGCAAGTGTCCACCGTCTCTGGTGGAATTCAAGTGTACGGATAAGAGACACGCGTTGTTTGAGAGGCACGATGAAAAATATTTGAAATTGGTGCTGGGGTCTTTACGGCGGTTTGAGGAAATCAACATCCTGATTGTCGGGGACAATAAAAGCGTCAATTCGAGGTGGGTCAAATTTTTGTCAAATCTGGCAAGGTATGAAAATCCGGATGATGTCGACATAGATGACCTTAACATAGAAAAAGAAAATGTATCCAAAGATATCAATGATAATGAAATCGTCATGTTCGAGAATCAGTCGGCAGGAGCAACTCCTGAAATTCATGAGATCCATGAGCCAGGTCTGCCAACACTTCGACTAATTGACATTGGCATTTTTCCTCATTTCTCTGAGAAATCTTCGGTTGTGGACAAGAGACAAATTTTGGAATCGATTCACACCGCCACGCAGAGATCTGGAGAACTCCAAGCAATATGTATGTTTCCATCAGTGGAAAACAGATTATCACTTCAAAGGGTTATTCAAAAACTGGTGCCACTTTTGGGAGCCACTACTGCAGAAAACGTCATTTTCTGCGTACAACCTCAGTCACCTTCGAACATACATAATTTTCAAATTCTGGGTGTCACTGGGTCGCCTGCTAGAAAATTTTTTTCCTATGACCTTGAACTCTACAGCATGTCTTCTGGAAACAAAGTGGACATGAAAAGAATTTCCAGAGATTGGAAATCGTCAAAGCAGGAATGGGCCAGAATGTTGAATCACATCAAACAGCTTCCGGCCATAAAACTGAAACCTACAAACAGCAACAAAAATCTAAAATCAAACAATGGCGAATACACTGGAAAGTACATGAAAAGTGTTTTATTTGTTCTCACACAAATTTCCATCGAGATCTTCCATTTCCTCATTGCAAAGCAGGGGGCAATGAAAGGGAGAGAAAAATGGTTGCGGAGAATGATCCGAAAAACAAATGAGGATGATCATGTTCCATTATGGAGGTTCCTGAAGGAGGAGCTTTGGTCCGTGGAAATGCGAATCTTCAAGGAAATGTTCCAAGCCGAGGGCCATGTTCATGATGAATACAAGAGGGAATTGTCCAGCATTCTCAGGAGCTCTTTAAGGCTTGCCTCTTACCTGAGGTCTTCCAAAGGTGACAGGAATCCGTATGAGAATTGGATGGATGAGTATCTGGAAAAATTGATCCGTGGGGAGAAAAATCCTAATTTGAAGAGTTCCTTGAAAACGTGGAGGGACTGGTACTCGGTGGAACGAGGTGCCGCCCAGCGGTTTGGGATGGTGGTCACTTCTGAGGAAATTGGAACTGTCTTGGGAGAACTTTCATCTCTCAGATATTTTGGCTGTAGCATAGCCCAAGGCTTAAATTTCGTGATGGAGGTGCTTGAAGAAAGGTAAATATTTTTATTTTTACCTTAAAAATTAAGATAACTTATGTGACTTTAAAATAACTGAATTTACAATGTAAAGTGAGACGCGATCCGAAAAGAGTTCCAACTATCCACTCGAGGAACCTTGGCTTTCAGCCGTTGTCGCTGCACTAGCAAATCCCTCCTCCTTTGGTGGAAGCGCCGAACGCCATGAGACGGACGGAAGGCCAAGGGGACTTTCGTTTGCTGAAATTCCTGATTAAAAAAATTAACTCGATAATTAATATATAAATATAACTGATTGCATAATATCTTACAGTATCAATTAAGGGCCTTAATTTAAGGCTAAAAATAAAATTAAGTTTTGTATTTAAAAATGTAAGAAAAGAAGTTTTTTTTTCCTTTCAAATGGCATTAGCATAACTTTATATCTTATCAATGGGTTGCTCATTGCTCATTTGCATAATAATATAATGAAATGAGGCACACTTTCAGGATGAAACATGAACATGAGTGATTCGATTCGACGACGACTTTGTAAACACATCTGTGAGTATGAGTTTAGCCGATATGAGTTGAAGACTTCAACTTGAAGCATGAAGTGTGAGTGAAGTGAAGGCAGATGATGAAAGAATTCGTAAGAGTTACGTTCTTTTCCTTGTTGTGCTGTGCCCGAATTGAATTAAAATTAGTTTTTCAACTTTTCGACCTTTTGCTACTTAAAAATAATTAATTTTTAATATTGATTTTAACTTTGGTTGAACCAAATTGGTTCACTCACTCTGCACTCTGAAAAAAATATGGATTTGGAAAGGCGGTTCCAGGCGTTGGAGATGAAGACCAAGACTTTGGAGGAAGATAACGTGAAGTTACGGGGGGAATTGGCGGAATTTAAGAAATCCATTGCAGATGTGGCGAAGAATACGACGGAAATAGCGAGATTGGATATTAGAGTGGACACCGTTGAAAGGGAGATGGGAGAGGAGTTCGTTCGGGTTGACGAGGCAATTGAGACCATAAAGAAGTTATTGAACCTTCCAAAGTCGTCACTGGCACCTGCGGCTAAAATTGACTTGGGTATTGCAGATGTTGGAGGTGAAGAAGGAGGAATACCTGGAGGGGGTTTATTGGACCCAGCATCTTTTGCTGATGAAGTCATCGCGCCTCCACTTCCACTGGATGAACCAATCAATTTCTTCCAAGGTGGAGCGGAAGTAAATTACGATGTTGTTGGATTTCTTGGCGACTCTGAGCCTATCAAAGTTCTCCGTGAGGACTTGGAGAAGTTGAAGGAGAAACTGGAGAAAGTTAAGTCAGAGTTCGAAACTTACCGTTCCGACAGAAACCTCAAGGGCTTCGAAGAGCTACTCAAACTCGACACTCTTTGGTACCACATGAAACTGGAAAAAGGAGAATCGTTCTTCCAGTCGCCAGTGAAAGTCACGACCCCCGTTTCCAATCAATCTCCGGACTCCACAGAACTTGTCACTGGACCGGTTGAAAAGGAAACACCTCGAAAGGCCACTCGGCCCAGGATTACTGCTTTTCCCAAACGCAAAGTTCCAGTTCCACCCCAAAGACGCATTCGAACTCCAAGTCCAGAGCAAGTCCAGCAAACTCAGAACCAGGATGGTAATTTAACTCTTACATTTTAATTTAATTTTTTTTAGCTATGTATTTAATAATCATTTTGTAATTAATTTTACATTAATGTATTTTTTTTATCATATTCTAGACGGGACCGTGACCGCAGCTAGGAAAAGCTGCATCCGGGGTAAGCTAAGGATCCGAAAAACTAGGAGCCTCGGCGGATTGACTGGTAATTAAACTAATATTTTAGAAATCAGAAATCTTCTAACAAAACTAAATCGAATTTATTTTTAAACATTTATATTCAGATGAGCAAGAGCAAGAGCAATCGAAAAAGAAAAGGGTCTCATTCGCAGGAGTGGCTGTGTCAGAAGAGTCAGACGAAGACATCACGGTTTTATCAGAGGCTCAGAACGGGAATGAAACTGAAGGTGAAGGTGAATCCCAAGTGGAAGCAAGGGCTTCTGGTTCTGGATCTGAAGGAACAGTGTCAACTGGCATCGAGAGTGACGAGGAAGTCGAGTATGGTTCAGATGTCGAGTGGTTTGTGGAGAAAGTCATCGATAAGCGAATTGGGGAGAGTGGGAAATTGGAGTATCTCTTGAAATGGAGGGGCTGGGGTCCAGAACACAATAGCTGGGAGCCCGAGGAAAATACGGATTGTGAGCTCCTCATAAAAAGTTTTGAGAGGCGAGAAATGGAGAAGAAGCTGTCGAATGAGCGAAGAATGAAGAAAAAGAAGGTGATAACCAAGACAGTCACAAAGAAAGCTTCAACATCAGAAGCCAGTAACTCTGGAGTTCGAGGACCAGTAGAACTTATTTTGGACGATGATGAGATGGATTTTGACGAAGGGGTTGGCGATGGAGTTGAAGAAGCGGTTGAAACCGAACAGCATGACCCTGCTGCTGGAGGAAAAGTGGCTGGAGAGATGGGGGAATTTATTGAAGTTCTAAATCAATAAGACGTTTTTTAATGTACTTTCTGTCTTTATTATTTTTTGTTGTGGTTTTGACATGTCATGTCATGTGGTTTTATACATTTATTTGTTGTGGTTTTGACAGTTTTATAAGGTAACGCCTGAATGAAACCAAAAATTGTAAAATATGAATTAATAAACTATAATAAAACAGACAAACGGACATTTCAGTTTATACACATATAAATGAGGCACAAACTACATTTTATTTTAATTAGTTAACGATGTCATAACCATGAGTGAACTATTTTTAATGTTAATTTTGCAAAAGGATGAGAGTAACGGTCTGATTAATGCAAAATTCAAAAACAACAAAAGGCGTGAAAGCATCAAAAAAGTTGCTCGCAAGGAAATTGATTTTCATGGCTGCAACTGATTTCCAATATTTTCTCAACAATCTTTTCTGCTTTCCTCCAGGAAGTCTCTGGAATCCTGGACAGCTCCACAAATCCGTTTTAGCAATCTTACTGCTTATAATGAAAACATTGCTCGCAAATGCGAAGCAGATCAGAAAAATGGTTGTACATAGAACCACAGCATTGGTGAATGTCATCCATGCGGAAAAATTGATTTTTCCGAACTGTGTCACAGAAATGAATGCGGAGTTGCAGAATCCAAAGACGAACACGAGAACGTACATTGGAACAATGGAATGTTTGAACAGGTCATTGTAGGCAATGCAGAGGAGTTGCATCTCCTTATAGAGCTGTGGTATCTTTAGAATATTTTCTTCGTTCAAGACAAAGCTTGTTGAAATTTCTGCCTGGAACATTTGCAGTGAAGCCTGGAGTCCAAACGTCACAATATTAATGATGACGCTGGCGTCCAGAATCGTGTGGCCAAACAGAGCTCCCCAGCCTATGTAAGAAAAAATCGCCCCTAAAATTCCACGAGTATAGTAGATGACAGCCCATCCCGTCCAGTTTTTATTTTTCAGCTCGGATAGAAATGGAAAATTTTCAAAAATGAACTTCGGTAGCAAATTGGTAGGCAAGTCGGGTTGCAATATGGGCACCACCGTCATCACAGGTATGAACAGGAGGAATCCCCAACGGATGAAGTACTTGGACACAGTAAGAGCCCATTTTGATTGTTGCGTCAATGCAAGGCTCAGATTCTCCGAATTTGCACAGGGAAAATGACGCCTCTCGAACTGTACCAACTCATTGAGAAATGCTGCGGTCTGGACACACCGTTCACTATGAGCTTTCACAGAAACACCGAGTCCCCAAAACCAAACTAATTTTGAGAGATTGTAAGAGACTTCAAAGAGAGTTGGGCTTTCGAATACCCACTTGTAAAGTGAAAGCAGTAGACAAAGGCAGGTGAAAATTAGCAACGGTTTTGCAAACCTACGATGGTACAATGGCCTAGTTTCAAATTTATATAGAATGCTTTGAGATTCGGGATTCCAGATCTTTACAAGTTTGTAAGGGCAGGAGAAATTTGGAAACGACCATTTATTTATTTGGTCGAGGGTTACTTCTATTTCGGAAATTAGACCAGTAGAAACAAACATTTTTTATTTTTTATTGCTGCTGTGCTGACACTTTTTTCGCTAAATTTTTATTTTTGCACTTTCATTTGCGTCACACTAACAAGTAATGTAAGGAAAATTTTCCTTTCACTTAAATAATATGCTATTTAAATTGGTACTAAGGTAATGAGGTAAAATGAAATTTTGAAAGCCAATTTTTATACCAAAAAGCCAGTCGTTACCTAAATTGAAATCAGAGATGAGTATCATAATGTTATGAAACATAGCACAAAGAGCTAAGTTAAAAGAAGTCTTTTGATCCTTGTAAGTTACATTTCTTTCTGGTTATTGTATTTATCAGTTAAGAGGTTAACTAAGTACGAAATGGATAAACATCAACTTTAATTATAGTTTTGCACTGTTTTGAACTGCTGAAATTGCTTATGTAAAAGTGCTTAAACCAAAAAACACTGGAGCCAAATTGGTGTGATACCAACTTCCAACTATCCCAACTAATAGTATGGCCAGGCAAAATCAATTTTTGCTTTAAGTTTTTATGACTTACTTTGTGCACTATCTGGACAATTATGAAAATCTATACATTTTATAAACTAGATATTATGTAACTAAATTGACTTTGCACCTCACAGAATGGAGTCAGAGCCCCAGCCGAATTCGGGAAACGTCAAAGATAAATTTAAATTTCAAACAAAAACGAAATTGCGACGAATCCAATCAGTAATAATAATACGTCTGTAGTCTATTTACCGTCTCATTAACTTTTCTCATACTTATTATAGAAGGATTCATTCATATATTGCACCCGACCTGTTCAGACAGTTAGACACTAGCAATTATGTTGATTATTAGGGATACACTAACCGACACTTATAATTGATTAGCTTAATTAGATAAAATAATCGATTAAAGTCTAACTGAAAATTAGTGTTAGGTATTCAAAGACGCACCCTGGTAATTATATGTGTTATTTTTTATTTTTGGAACTAGTCCACACAATGTTTTTCATATGTCTACAAAATGTCAAGGTAGCGACGTATGTTAATATATATGTATTATTTCATTTCCAAGATTCAAGGTCATTCATCGTAAGGAAACTGACTGAATACCTAACATAATACAAAACAGTTACTAAACGATCCCCAGCGTCTTAGAATAATTTTACTGCTGACAATTTCCTCCTTAAACTCAAGGTAATGTACTGAATTTGAAACAGAAATGCTTTTTTATCAAATGGTGTAAAATTCGTCATTTATTCTATGTTGCATATGTAAATGTGTCATCTGCCACAACATCATAAACCAGAACAATGTTACCGCGCACTAAAAATTGAGCTGCATGCTGCATTTTCTAGTCCACAATATAATATATTACACAATGATTATTTTCAACTAGCTTACTTTCAATTGAAATGACATTATTTTAAAATCTACAAACTTCTCCCACAAACGGTTGAAATAACTTTAGCTTTATAACTGGTCTTGACGTCATTTGTAGTCGAAATAATGCTTTTATTTATGACAGTTATTGCTCTTACCATTATCACTCACTCTTCAAAGATCGTAAGAGAAAAAGTAATAGAATTTCGTTATTGACAAACGTATATATGACTGATTGATATTGTTTACATTCTCTATATTTAAAGTGAAAGGGAAGGCAATTCGAATTCACTTCTGGTTATGTACGAATCATCCAAGGCTTCATTATTTTTATCCAATCGGTAAGCCAAGTGCAATTGAACATTTTCCACACTTTACTATAAATATCTGTTACAAATTGTTTGTTTTATTTATTAAAAGTATTATGCATGCAAAGCTCCAATTTTATTAAGTTGAGTTGCGCAGTAAAAGTAGGAAAGCAAATAAATTTTGTTGGGATTAAAATGATAATTTATGCTTTCCATTTGCTGAATTCACAATAAAAACGACTTTCACCACAGAAAGAAACAACCGGTTTGTTCCACACGGGAGCATTGAAAAGCAGTGTTTGAATAATAAATTTTTGTGAAAATTCTACAGTGAAATAACATTTCATTACTACATCAGCTTGTAACTTAATGCATAATATAATGTGCGCATCACTATTTATCACTAATTTTATTTCTAAAGTATTTTTATATTTTACAATTTTAATTCTGCCATTTTCAAATGGCTCCGAAACATTTCTAACTTCAGAAAAGAAACTGGGTGACAAGAAAATACAAACAAGTTCAACTTTGCAAACCCTGATAGACTCACTTAGTTCCTGTGGCTGCAACGTTTTCATTGATAATTTCATTCAAATCAATATCGTCGTCTCAAGCTATCCCAATATACTCCGGGGTCTTCGTAAGATAGAATTTGCAAATGGAGAAAGTGGTTATCAATCCGCTTGGATATTCATCAACTCAAATAATAACAATGCAAACGCTACGTCATTTCAAACCGGCGAAATATCTCTAACTACACCCAGTACATTTATAGACTATTTCAAAATCAAACCAATTTTCTTTTATCCAGGAATCAACTTTTACCGTTATGTATCTCACATTAAACCCTGGAGATGCCAAATTCACATCCTATTGCATCCT
>VYYJ01004766.1:0-12544 GCA_021029165.1 Cyphoderus albinus
TAGCTGCGATCATAAGATCGAGTAAAATGTGTTAAGGTATGAAAAGCAGACTATGTAACTAGCCTGATACTTAAAAACACTTGAATAAAGATTATTATTAGCTTTTCGGAACAATGGAGGAAGACAACATTCAATGTTTGTTTTGTTATAAAAGGTTTAATTTTGGCTTGTTTTTACTTCAGTTCACTCGAACGAACAAACGAACCTTGCGTTGTGTGAGGAAAGCGAACTATATTTGACTTTTAAACAAACACTGAGAAAGAGAATAAGAGCCTCAATGGAAACATTTCATAAGTCGGTCTATTGCACATGCAATTATTTGATATTCTCAGGGATTTTCGGTTTTGGCATGACCAGGTATCAAATAGTACATTCCAAGCAAAATGGATATTAATGTAAACGAAGCATTAATTAATGATCGCTGAATCCTGAATCTTCTACAATTTAAACATTTTCAAATTGAGTATTATTTTCCTTCTGTCCGTTCCTTCAACTACATGGCATGAATGTTGTGCATGAATTATAGATCGCACCAAACTCGTGTCAATTTACGAATTAGCTCTAACATGCTAAAAATGCGTGAGTAATTTTAATCGCCAAGTTAGCGTCATTCAATGTAGCAAATGTAGGTTTACACCACTGCGTCGAAAAGCATTGAAAATTTTTTGCATGTAGATTTAAGCTCTTCCATTGTTCCATTTCAGGACGGTAACAATGATTATGTCTCATTGACTTTCCCTTTGCTCCACTTCCTTTATGAGCACCATCTTTCTCACGAATGGAGTTGCAAATTTATGCCGTTGATTTTTTTCCTTTGTTGTAGCTTATTTTATTTAAATAAAGCAATCTCAATATAGCAGATTGTAATTTTATTTAATGCATTATCAAAAAGCATTTCGTATTATGCAACACGCAAAGTTTTCATCTAGTTCTTCGACAATTATGTTATTTAACTAATTACATGCCATTTATATTAACATTAGAAAATAATTTCAAACTCTAAAAATCATGTGGCTCGTAGTGAAAAGCATTGACATCATTCAACATCGGCAACCTAACGTGTAAAAGTGCGGTCAGGTGGAATATGTAACAAATTCAAATAATATTGATATTGCTATTAATATTGATGTTATGCTTTGATTTATAAAGCATATGAATGTACATTTCATAAAAGTACCTCAAAAGGCATGAAGCTAGTGAACACTACTACTGCATACACTTTTGTGTTGGGGATTTTTCTGAGATTAAAAACCGTAATGGCTTTGTTTTGTGTGTTTTATTCAGAATATATTTATAACACACACAAGCTCTGGCAAAAATCTATGGAAGATGGTCTTTACTTTTTAATGCAGTTTTTATTGCCTACTGACCTTTTTACTTCTCTTATCACCAGAAAAGTACCCAAGGGTATTTATTTAGGTATATGGTACATGTTTCTTTGCAAAAAATATAAAAAAATTTGTAGTTTGTCTCAAAAAATAAATAAGTGTAGCCTTAGTAGAAAAGTTGCAGTGTTTAATACTAATATCGATATCTTTGTCACAGTCAAACGGTTATTTCATTTCTTCAAAACAATTTTTGTTAACTAACTCTCTTGGGGCCGGCCGGGTTAGTGACACCCTCGTTGTTTCGGCCCTGAAACTTAGGCAGCGCTTTGATTGTTAAAAGATGTTATTCCTTACTAACAAGACACAAGACAAACCGAAAATCTACAATTTTCGTATTGCTCCATGTACGAAAATAACATGATAAATTAAAACCACGTTAAATAAGCTTCAAGGCTTGATCTAATTAGAAAATCTGTCTAAAATGTAGTTTAGGAGGAGGCCGCATTATAAAACTGAGTCATACTTAACATAGAGAAATGACAAGTGCCACCGTTACGTTAATACAAAATTATTTCTTGCCAGTAAAATCTTAATTAACTTTCCCAATTATGGTAGGGTCCGTCACGGACAACATTACAATGTTGAAGCATTTGCACGTCTGGCCTTGAATAAAAATTAGTATGTACATCTACATATACAGCTGTTACGGTTGACTGTTTTAAAGTACACAGACTTCACGAACAAAGAACTGAATGTAAAATCAAACATTACTCAATTTTCACTATGCGTTTGTACATAAGAAAATTTATCCGATGAGAGCAGGTAGATTTGTTTTAAAAATTTCATTTTATGTGCCGATTACATGCAAAAATGCATGTGTACTCGTTGTCGATGGAGTTCCCCGACTTCGTTTGAGTGGAGAATTATCGTTATCCACATTTTTAACACGGATTCCCGGTGGATACTTTCGTTGTAAACCAAATTCCGTGGGTTCTTTTGTACATACTTGTCGACGGAAAGTTTAGAGAAATTTACAAGCTCAAACGCAAATTTGTATTCTGTTATTTATGAGACGTTTATCGCTTGATCAAAATAACAGATACCGTTTAATTTGATTTTTTATTGTATTACAATCTTTTTTGTTTGGTCGGAGAAAGAAATGGGTCAGAAAATGTGTGAAAGTTTTTTCCTCAATATTATCTGCCGGATGTTTCTATATTATTTATGCATTGAAATTTCCCAATTGACCGCTTGTAGGTAGTAGTTAAGGTTTTAGTCGGTTTTCGGTGTTGCTTGATAGTCAAACTAATTTTTGATTTTCTAGAAATTCAAGCATTTCTCTTTTATTGTCACGTTTAGGGTTGTCCCTCCCATCTGCAACTTTGCAGAAACGTTCCATTCCAAGTGAAGCACTGTATTTAATTTTAGCCCATTTGAGTAAGTCTGAAAAATTGTTTTTATGGAGAAAGTTTGTTTGTAGAGCTCGCGTTTGAAATCTACAAGCCTAAAAACAGAACAATTTCTTAATATTAATCTTAAAATCTAACATCATTTATTAGACATTTATCGTCAGAACTAATTTACAGACTGTTTAACTTTATTGTTGAATGATGTTGCAAAAATTGTTAACGTTCGGTTGGAGAAAAGGAAAGGAGTGATGAGGAAATATTTCTCGCATCTCATACATAATATTAATCTTACCAAATCTAAATAACAAACTTTTCTGATTTTAGTTCCAAACAAAATCTGTTTAGGGATTTTTTTAAGTTTCGCAAATATTTGTATTATACTCCAGCCTTATTTCTTGGATGTGTATTTACCTATCAAATGCATCTGTCGATCTCGCAGGTTCCACTTCGGGTTATGTTAATTATTTATTTATTTTCTCTTATGGCAAACTTTTGAAAGCAGAGTTAGATTTAAAGCAAAATGAATAGCTACTGAACCAGCAATGATTCATGTACCAATTTGAAGGAAGTAATATCAAGTTTTTATAATACGTGTATTAAATTCATTTCTACTAACAATGTAGTTAGGAATTTGTAATATGAAATCAAGAAGCTAATACCTACATACGTTTCTAAGATTCAAATTTTAGGAGATAGGAGTTCCCTAGAACAGATTTAGTGTTGTACTCTACATTTGCTGTTACGATCGATTTTTAAAATTTGCCAAAATCATTACTTTAAATACATAGTTGTACATTATTGTTATTAGTTGAAAATTACTCTAACTAGCCTCGTCTGAGTTGAAATATTTTCAACGTTTGCCACTGCAGATCTTATGTATGAATTTATTTCCGTGGACGTTGCTTTGAAGTTCACTGTAAAATGTAACATTTATAGTAGTAATGATCAGAATTTTCAAAATCTAATGATTACTTACAAAAGCAAAGGGTATCACATATTAATTCTCTGTTTTTGCAGATTGTAGATAACAATACAGACAGAGGTTGTAATAAAGGGTTACATTTTAAAATATGAATTGTAAGTAGAAAAATGTGGTTATTTAAAATGCACAAGGAAGTGTTATAGATCCCAAAAACTCACTCTTTCGATGAGTCAGTAATACTGACTCAGTATTGTAAGTAGAATGTCATAAATTTTCATTTTAATGGTTTAGTGTGTCATGAAATTTGTTTATAATTACATTTCTATTAACAATGTAGTTAGGAAAAGTTTGCAATATTAAATGTGTAAAGTTAAAAAAAAGAATTTGAAGACATTGTATTGCATTAACCGATTGGTGGCAAGACAAGATGAAATAGAGATTTTTAAAAACAAACCCTTTAAATATTTTGCGAAAATTTATCACTACTCTGTACTTTACTCCATCACTCTGCCTTAGATCTTCATTTGATACTATTTTCATTTATTACTACAATATACTTGTAGTTTGGGTTAATTGTCTAAATACTTTCTCCTATGGAAGCTACTCAAACCAGTATTTGAAGCATAATTAATAGTTATTGGACGAGCAATTGTTCATATACCCATATGAAGGAAGCAATGTCAAGGTTTTAATAATATGGGCATTCATTGCATTTCCACTAACAAGGTAGTTAGGAGGAGTTTTTAATGTGTGTACGATTCATAATGAATCTGTAACAACAAAGATAATCATCCACTGTAAATGATTCACAAGTATAAAATTCTCAGATTGTCGAATCATGGAAATACAGAAAATGTTCAATTTTTCATTTTTATTTTCACTACCCTTTCTGGAAACCACATTTTGTTTCTAAAATGTGGTACGCTTGCATTTTCATAACAACCGAATTTATTGGCAAACTTAAATGAAATTAAATATGAGGCAGATATTTAATATTCTGAAATTTAATTTCAAATAACGAAATGTTTTCAGGATCGTGGCCTCAAATGACCTTGACACAATCGAACAAAACAATCTAGAACCTTGCATGTTACTGCTTTTACAGTCTTTTCTGTGAAATTTAAAAACTTGCGTTCTCACAAATGAAGCAAAACCTAGCATTGTTGCCATTTGTTGGATTTGGTTTTTGTGTTACTAACCATTTTAGTACTAGCGTAGCTTAATGGAAATGTTTTAATTTTTTAATACCATTTTAAAGTTCAATATTGCCGTTTGAGATTACAGTAGTTTGCTGCACCTCCAACAACTTATATATTCTCTCAAACCAAGTAAATTGTTGGCGTCTCCATTCTCTCAAAGTTATTTTCTTTAAAACCTCACAGTTATTATACCTTGTTGAATCATTTGTACATATTCAATTGACCCTTTTTACTTGATATTTATGTTCCATGACCTTCCTTTTTTCCACGTAATTTATGAGGATCAGATTGTTATGAAACGGAAAGCATTCCATTTTTTACAACATAAGAAGTGTTTACTTCTGCGACAATTATTTTATTTTATTATCTTTATTATGTCTTTTTTCTGTGAGTCGTTGAGCAATGTCCCGAGATGATATTTGTCTCGCTGAGGCAGCAAAACTAAAAGAATTTAATAGCGTAATATTTACTACTTTATGTTTTAAGAAATAACAACTTAAAATTGAAATATTGTTATTGAAATATTTGTATACAATCCATGTATAAAATCAAGGAGAAATACTAAACATATGCATGAAAAGATATACAAAAATTGAAGTTGTAGTATTTTTTTGGATTTTATTGCGTCCAGTTTCAAATAGACAGATGACGCATAATATGTCAAAATTACAAAACTTTTAAAAAGAATTTTCTACATACTATGTTAGCTATGTATTTCTAGCCTCTAGTCTGCCTTACCTTACTGTGTATACATTGTTGAATCATAGATACATCCAATTCACAGGTATTGGTTCTTTTTTCATTCACATCGTTAATGTCTTGGTCATCGATTTCAAAGAAATCTCTTTAAATAAAACAGTCTCAATGTAGCAGATTGTAATTTTTCAATCCAGTATTATACGTCGTTATCGTTATTGCTATGCAATATATAAAAGCATTTTGTTTTTTGCAACACTGTGGGTTTTTAGTTTTGCGAGAATCATGTCATTTAATAGTATACTTGTTAATACATAATGGATTAAAGTACATGGGTTAAATGTATAACTCATTTGATTTACTTACTATTACTTAAGAATTACAGTGTAGGAGCAACTATTTTTAATAGTCCAGTTGGCTGTGCTATCAGTTTGGAGGGCAACCATTAGTTCTGTCCCCAAGGGCGTAATCCACAAGTCACAATAAGTGTTATGGGTTCAAATATTATAGAAAATGTGACTATTTCCGTTAGGGAATATGCAAAACTGTTATTACTCTGTTAAAAATCTCCGGGCATTGGGTGGTTTTTTTTCTGCATGTTTTTCCACATGACTTCATATCACTTTACTTGCATCTATTTCTTTGTAACTGACTTCCACATTTGTGCACTAGTGTATTAAAGTATCGAATCGAGCTATTTACTCCTTCCATCTTAACCTTTTAAAGACCATTTTGTAAAAAAAAAATTGATTGAAATCTCTCAAGTTGACTGCATTCAGATAGTAGTAAGGTTTTATATTAGTAAGGAGCCAGAGGCATATTTAACGACATGACGTCTGGGCCACTGGACGTGAAGCGTTAAGAAATTTTCTCAGGATTGACTCTTTTAAATGGAGTCGTTTCCAGTTCCCATGTGGTCACAACAATAATGTGTAGGGGAAAGTTGCTACCGCCGGTAGTACCCATTATTACCCAACATATAATATTGACAATCCTTGTGCAGTCAGTGGAGTGAACAATGTAGGTTCGCATCGCAGTTGATAGTTATAATTTGTTAAAATAAATATAAACTCAAGAGTAGACAAATAAAATTCTTGTAGTATATATTCCAAGGTAGGAAAACCCCAGAGGTTTTCATTTTAATACCCAAATTGGCTATTTTAGTTGGAGTTTTAATGGGTTGTTTGTTTTTCTGGGTTATTTTCTGTCGTTTAGTCATTTCTTGATTCTCGATGCTGGTAACGTCTTCTGTCGACTCATTGTTGATACTCATGAATTAAATATTTCTGTTTACCCTGGTCATATGGAGGTTTTCTCTGATGTGATTGAGTATAGAAACATGTTGGCAAGGTATGTTTCATGTAAATACATATTATGTATATACATGATGGAAAAATGAATAAAAACATGTATTTATTACGGAAGGGCTTTTATGGAGAAATGGAAAAATGGAAAAATTCAACTTTTATTAATTAAGGGGCTAAATGAGAAACGGCGGTAAATTTAAAATGATTAATATTTCCATGAAATTTTTCCATTTTTCCATGTTTATTTTTCCATATTTCCATTTTTCCATTTTCCCATTTTTCCATGTCATATGATTTTTCCATGTAAAAATACATACCTTGCATGTTGGGCATCGCATGCACTAAATATTGTGATCCCTTTTTTCAGTGAGTAGTTGAGCAATCTCCGAGATTTTAGTAGCCTCTTCAGCGTGGAATTTGCCTCGCTGAATTTCGCTGAGGCTGCAACAATAAATAATTTGTTTCTATTTCTTTAAAAATTACACTGTATTTGCTAATTACACTAAATTATTTGCACTCAACTAAGTTTGCATATGTTTCATAAGAAAGGCGGATGAGCATGAACACCTGTGTGTAACTCTCATCTCATCTCATTTCAATCCTATTTTATTGCTTGCTAACGAAGCAAAGCACTTTCTTTTTATCTCTTCGTATCCATGAATTATGCATGAATACGAAACAATTCACTTTTATTGAGAAACTAGGTTAAATAAACAAAGCAGTAAAATGTAATGAATCATATAATGATGCCTTCTACTACTACTATTGCATCTCAAGAGAAGAATGTATTTCAAAAATATTGAGAAAAAAAATTAAAATGTGTTATTGTCATCAAATGCTGTAGATTTACATTTCAGAGCTTTTTCATTTCATGACGCTGGAAATGATTACGTTTCACTGACTTATTTTTCCACTTTGTTTATGAAGACCATCATTCGCACAAGTAACATTTCATATAAAAATTATGTCATTGCAACGGCTCTTTGCTTTGTAGATAAATCTCCATAAATAAAACAATCTCAATGTAGCAGATTGTAGTTTTGCAACATTGCAACCAGTACTGTAAGTCACTATTCAGTCACTAAGTTTCAGTTTGAGGTATTTTAATTTTGGATAAACGCTCTAATTTTACCAAGTGAAGCAAACTGAGGATCATGCTGAATCACAATTTTCTGAGCCACTGTGGACTTATAGCGTTAAGAAAATTTCTCAGGTTTGATTTTTTTAAATTGGAATCGTTTCCAGTTCCCGTGGTCACAACAATAAAAGTGTGAAGCGTTGAAAAGTTACCCATTCTGAGTAGCCTCCGGGGATCTACATATCAGACTCCGGCAAATTTTGGTACTGATGTAAAAGTCTGCGATCCGGTAGAAAATGCTTCAATCTTATAATTATAATCATATGTAACTGTCTATGTTACTCTACTTCGGTTAGGTGAAGTGTTTTGAATTTTCTAACTTCTTTCTATTTTTTAATTTTCCTTTACTTGCTCTTCTAATTACAAAGGCACGTTACTCTTGGTCTGAAAACTGAATTTATTCGTTGCAGCAAACGACTAAACAAAATTTAAGTGAGCGTACGTCAGAAAAGTGATGTGTGTTAGTTTGCGCAATGAAGAGCAAATGTTGATGAATGATTTTTAAAATTTTTTTTAAATAAAAGTGAAGAACGACTTTAAGAATAGCTTTTACCGGTTTATATTTTGGAATGATTTTTCTCGTTTTATCTGTCATAATATAAAAGGATACCTGGTAAACTGAATATGCTTTGTTGTGGATATGTCGAAATGGGGGTCCTGTAATTTTCGGATATATAATTCACAATGAGTTCAGGTTTTCTGCAAGATTTTTGTTTTGAGGATTGTGGTGCAATTGGTTATGTTATTATGTAATGCACATAAAATATGAGAATTTCAAATAACAGTTTGCCAATGAAAATTCATTACTGGTATTCATACAGTGTAAGAAGGTAATGCTTTTTATTGTTAAGCAACTTTTTAGTTGAGTGGAGGCAATACGCGACGATAACAGTGGTACTGCCCGTCTCATAAAACCTTGGTTTGAAATCTCACCCATTGTTCACTGTAAAAAAAGAACATGCGCCTTCTTCTCTGAATGTAGTTGGTTATGTAGAGAATGAAAAATAAATGACTTTTAACAAAGGGTCAAAGATAGTCTGGTGCCGGATCGTTATTATGATTTGATGATGGTTTCAGCATTAGGAAAGCGTTACTTCAGATTTGAACAAAACCTCAGAAACATTCCCAGTCAGACAAAACGTAAATAAAATTTTTAACATTTATTTACATTTAAAGAATTATCTGCCATATCAGTTCTGGCCGAAAAACATTTTCTATTCTAGTGTTGCTAGGGCTGACTTTCTTATCATTTTTAAAAACCAACCGACTTACAAGTTGCAAATGTCACTTCAGCGTAGTAAATAGTCGGTTGGCTTAAATGTAAACGTGGCAATTGCCAATCTGTAGCTATATTAATTGTATGTTAATCGTACTAAGTTTACGGTTAATCCCTGAACGAGAGAAAGAGACGTACAATTAGAACACCTGTTAGAAATTCAAATAATCAGTTAAAATATGTGCAATAAATAGCGTAACTGTTGATAAGCCTAAGATGCATGTACACATACTATATTTATATGAACACTGGGGGTTACATTTGTTTTTATTACCACAAATTCGATACAACTTCGTATGTACCTTCCATTTTCTTCAGGCAAAGGCAGCAAGAAAATGAGAAATTATTAATCAGGAAAAAGTATTTTATATGCATTTACATAGAATTTGACTTGAGTGGCTCGAGCTTGCGCAGAAAAAAATCTATCGGCAAAAACAATTTAGAACAGATTTATGTGAAGTGATCTATGCTACGTATTACGTAAATATTTAATAAGTATAGACGTTGATTTATCGGTTGTTTCATTCATGTCAGGCTCAAACATTAGTCTATACGATTTTGTATTTGGACAGTGTAGCGCCAAATGTGAATACGGTTTAAACCTCAACAAGATTTCTTGCTTAGTTGGAGCATTATTTCTCTATTATGGGTACGGAAAGCTGGGTTAGTTTCAGTTCCGTCATTTGTCGACAATATTCATCAATTTCCCAATTGTCAAAATCCAGTGCAACCATTGATGTATTTGTTTGCACATTGGGGTCATGGTCTATACTCGACTGTCGGCGTTTCTGCTTAAGCATGAAGAAAGTACGCTAGAGCCTGCTTTTTTTAGTACCCGATATTTTTATGTTAGCAACAAATATTTAAAATTGCATAGCATAATGTACGTGCTTGCAAATTTGTAATTCAGTAAAGTCCTTTTGTATATGCTAATATAATAAGTTATGTGGTTGTAGCTGACGCCTCGTCTCACATTACCGTAAACATGGACGGAGTATTTGGCCTTTAACCTCCTTCTGTTTACTTTTAATTATACTCTTTACTCCAATATTTCATTACATTTGAAATTCACGATATTTCTGCAAATCTTTAGAAAATTAAAGTTTCTTAGGACTAAAGTTTGACTAGGTTATTTATAAGTTCAAGTTAAACATCTTTCTTGTTCTTTCTCTTGTCTGTTTATTGGTCCTTGTATAGTCGTGGCTTTCTGCTACATACTGTTTTCACTTCGCATGTGATTTAGGAAAGGGAACAAGGGAAGACGATAATATAAGATACCTACAATGTTCCCAGACGCCCAGCAAGTAGCTTTCACTTTAATAGAACAAACAAATTATCCAGTGTAAACTTCTCTCAGACAAAATTAATGAAATTATTGTAAAGTGAACGACGAGAATGCCATAGTGGACTGCTTGGCAAACAAAATTTAAGTGATCAGAAAGATTCGGCACTCCGTTTTACATCAGATAAATAGCATAAATTATCCAGGAGATTTTTATACTACAAGTGGCGCTTCGCATTCTTCTCAGCTTTGTGACGGGAACGTCTGGAAAAACATTGATCATAACCTAATATACAAATTACATATGTATAGGATACGAAAACCAGATGGATTTTTTATATTCAAGCCCAGAGTTGATTAGGTTGAAATCTTCAGAAAATATCCTAAAAGTTTACTAAAGTTTACACTAATTCTTAGTGTGAATTCAAAAAGTGAATTGACAATGAACGTGTAGCACATCTTCGAGAAGGGATCTTTTGGAAATTGGGACATTTCACCAAATGTATTAACGAGTGATTAATCAAGCTTTTGTAGTTGCAAGTTGTCGAGTTGCAGTTTGGTCATCGCTTTGGCCACATTCCATGAAATGTGACCATAATGTCTAGTTCCAAGAGCTCCTTCAAACCAGTTAGAATTTGTTCAAGCTTCTCCCAGATATTTTGTTTTTGTTTGGTATGATGACGCGTTTCGTCCCATCTTTGATGTGAAAATCTATCTCGTCATTGCGCAGCCTACTTACATTCGAAAAGAGACCATAAAGATTTTCTGTCCTAAACATATTTTGTAAATTGAAAAGTGGGAGCTTAAATGATAAGTTAAAATCTCGTCAAATAACCTTCAAGGCTTTATTTAATTAGGAAATCTTTCTAAAATGTAGTTAGGAAGAAGCCATATTGTAAAACTTAATCAACCATAAAATAACATAAATGGCAATTGTCCCCGTAACTAAACATTTACTTGGTTTCAACACGACTGTGCTTCTGCATATTTTCTAAATGGTGGGGCTGTTGATATTTAAGGGGAATGCTGGGGTAGATATGCATAATAGATTAAAATGCGTCAAATTGCTCTATTTAATTTGTCATAGAGTAACTTGTTATGGTAACGTCTTCCAAAATTCCTGAAACATTATTACCAATTATTTCTCCTACTCTTCGGACTCAATACGACAGTAACTCTCCACCAGTCATTTTGTTGCACACGTCACATCACCAGAGTCAAACCATATGAAGACGTACCATAGCCATATGAATTTCCGAAGCTTGAAGTTTTGAAGTCATGATTCGTCACTTCCGGTCCGTTATTTGGTCATGATTGGCCATTCACAAGGTGTGATGGTTATAAGTAGTGTTTAATATAAACCCGACGCAACATACGGACACACACAAACCAGAATAAGGGACTTGTCTGCTAATCAAAGGTAATAATAATAATAAATATAAATATCCGCAAATTGTTTCATAAAGAAACACTTAAAAGAAGACACACAACAGAAAACTGTGCTTTGCTTGTTTTCTAATCTGTATGATATGTGCAAGTTTATACCGCAAACAAAAAGTAGTGTTGATGCGAAATGCACTCTATTTTTTGTAGTAAAAATTACAAAATTAGACTAAATAGTATTATTCTATTACTTACGTCGTAAAATAATTGAGTGCATTTTTGTGGAAAGCTTGTAATAAATCTTGACATATTTTATCTTTTTGACAAAGTCAATTACTATATAACATATAGTAATGTAACATTACTAATGTTCTAAATATTATTTAGGATGGACAGGTATTTCTTAAATCAATACCATTAATCCAGTTTTTATGTTATTTCTGTGTTCTATCGTATACAATGTCCAATATTTATTATACCGGTTTAGAGAATTCTTCACAACCATTATTTGCAGTTTCAAATGCCATTTTCTTCTCTGAATATCCTTTGCAATTTCAGACTTTTATTTATTGCTAATAATTTGAATTTCAAACAATGTAGACTG